>LPNX010630542.1:111918-145408 GCA_001517045.1 Pseudotsuga menziesii
AACCAAATTTGATTCCTAAGGATTTCCCAAGTGCTACATGAGTCAATAATGGCAAGTTTGACCTCTATGGATAGGAAATTAGCAACTAGCACATGGTGGGACTCATGGACTAGGCAAATAAGAAAAAATAAATGAATTAATGTCTAAGTGGGTAAATACTATGGGTTGATTATTCTAACACTAGCAACGCTGAATAGGGGTTGCTATCATCAATTATTTCAATGACTTCAAAATTTGCTAAGGTACTAACTCCATCAATGTCTATTGGGACACTAGGGAATTTTCTGCTGATTGGCTAATATCAACTGTATAGGGGACCATTCAAGGGTAGGTTTTACCATTTTTTCTCATGTCTGCTTAGTTAAGAAATTTACTTCTAATCCTAGGTCTAAAATGATATCGTTCATGTCGTACTCTCCTATCTAAGCATGCAATCTCATTTCTCTTCCAGTTCTTCTAACTCTATTGACAGTTTTTTCTTTACCAGAGCTTCGCCGAGGCTTGCAAGAAGCAATAACTTTCTGCAACTCATTTAAAACATTTTGATTTCTTAAGATTTTCATACAACTCCGTAAAAATGACGATAGTGTACTTACTTTATCCGTCGAAGCTTCTTGAGACTATGACTGCTGTTGATGCTGTTGCACAGGTGCTACTGCTGTGCTCGGATCAACAAAGTCTTTTTTGGCTTCCATAAATGTTTATTTTTCTCTTCCCACATCGAAGGTTGGAACTTTCTCTGGGGTCTTACGAACCCAATCCTCATCAGGCTGTTTTTCCTTATTCTGCACTTGCGTCATAGCTCCACTCCTTGTAACAACGTTAATGGTTGGGACAGGTCTTTGCTCTACAGTAATCATCTGAATATTCTGAGGAGGAGCACTATTTCTTTCTTGTGTCTTGGCAATCAGCTGTGGGCATTGCTCAATGACATGATCTACTGCTCTGCAATAACGACATGTCGTAGTTAGGTTTCGACAGTCTCTAGCTAGATGTCTTTCCTGATTACAATTATAGCACACAACCTGGCCTTGACCTCTTCCAGGCATACCACCACAACCATGACCTCCAAAAGTACCTCAACCTGATGTATTACCATGGTAACCATATCCATCATTGCCTTGTGCATTGTTTTGTACCCTATAAGCATCATATGTTCGCTCTCTCATAAGGTCAAAGCCGTGACATTCCTCTTTGTTGTGTCCAACTGACTTACAGAACTTGCAATAGGAATTCTTAGGTACTTGCACGTATCTTTGTAGCAGATAGCAGTCTTCAGGTCGATGCTGGCCAATTGTTCTACAAATCTCACAATATAGAACATTAGGGTTAAATGGGTTTGGTGCACCAGTATTCAGGAAATTTCTTAGCGCAAAACATTGTTCCTTGTCATGACCTTCTGTCCTACATTGTGTACACCACACCTCTTCGCGAATAGATTTCCCTTTTTTCATGTCACCCAGCTCCAAATCAATTTTTGCTAACTGCGCTTGTATTTGGGATATGCCAGAATTATCTTCGACAGGAGTTGTCTCCAGTTTCATGGCAATCTCCAAAGCCTCTTGTTGATTAGCAACCTTCTGTTGCATGAGTGGCATTCTGATATGAGGTAATAAGGCTGCAATGAACCATTCTTTGTGCTGCACTGGTCCAATATTGAAACTAACTTGATCTAGTAGAACTTTGAACCTCTGATCAAAGTCCCAAACTGATTCACCTCACCTCTGTTGAATCTCTTTCAATTCAGTTATACACTGTGACTTTGATTTAGGCTTCTTTAACTCTTTGATCATCGCTGCTTTAATATCAGCCAAGACATGGTTCTAAGTACTGGAAAATTTCATAAACCAGGTCAAAGCTCGGTCTCTAAAAGAAGTGACCAACTGCGCTCTTCTTATATCTTGATCCAAAATGTTCTTAGCAGCCCACACGGCTTCGGATAAAAACCAAAACTGTTCTGGATCCTCTGATCCAGTTCCTTTGAAGACTGGGAGCTTAATATCATTATTCATATGGGCCATAGTGGACTGAGGTGGGGGATAACTTACTAGAGTAGACTTCCCTATGATAGGAATACTCGGGCTAGGGTTACTTCCGGACTACGACGGGTTCTCAGGGGTAACAGATCTTCGCTGCGGAGTTATAGGAGGGTTTCTAACAAAAGGGGTTTCTTCAGATTCAGGGTCTTCTGGCGTATACTTAGTATTCTAACCTAGGGTATAGGATTCTAGGTTTCTCTTATATATTTTACCACTTTGCAGCAAACCACTTTTCTCGTCGAAGTTACTTTCACTTCCAAACATAGGTTAGTAAAAATAAATCTAGCAATCTGATTCTATAAGCAATATGCCCTTCTCAGCCAAGAGCATTTTAATTTGCAGACTAAATGAATTTAGGTACTTACCCCTTGGTCCTTTGAAGAACTGCCTTTCAGCTTCGCTAAAAGAGGTACTTGTGTCGATGGAAAATTTTGTCACAAATGCTTCAAGGGTTCGTGTTGTCCAGAAATCAACAGCTCGTGATATCGCGTTATTCACTCTTTTCAATATGTTAATTCTTGCGGGGGTCCAGTCAGGAAATGAATCTTCCTTGAAGTTGGTCTTTCTTTCTATCAACCTGGATAACCACTGGTGCAATTCTATGTGGATACTACCAAAGAAAATTTTGTAAATATCAGCAAAAACGTACCTTTGCAAGAATTCGTCTGAGCTACGATGAGGATCCTTATTTTCTTGTTTCACAAATTTTTGAAAGGTAGCTTCAACCCAATCACCGATTTCTTTTACTGAGGGCCTCCAAAACATAGCCCTTCAGGTACGACATAGATCCCTCTTCAACCAGATACTGAGTTCAACCAGCAATGAAACCAATTTGTTGGGCTATAGGGCAGACCCGGGTTTTATACCATTAACTTCATACCAACAAAAAGACCCACAGTGTTGGCCCTTTCAGAAACAACCTGCGAACAGGTTGCAGTCTCACCCAAAACAGCTATGGGGTGCCGTAGAATCAGGTTTCTGCAAGCAGAAGAGGGATATTACTGTACCTTTAGCCTTAACAACAAATATTTATACAAAATAGAGCTTCGATATTCACTTACTTAGCTTCGCAGTTAGATAAAAGACTTTTCTTGCTTAACCCTTAACTGGGAATTCACAGCGAAGTTAATATTTAACAGTTATCTTACTTTAGCATTCACCTACTTATCAAAAGCATCAAAACATAACATAAACCACACAAAAGAACCACAACACAAGATATAACGTGGTTCACCCCTAGTGTAGGGGCTACGTCCACAAAACTGTGCTTTTATTCCACTTTTTACAAAACAACAGTTCTGATCTACGCACTCAGCAGCAGATCCGTCCTTCAAGTCTAACTGCGCACTCAGCTGCAGTTCCTTTCTTACAATCTCTAAGTTGTGCACTCAGCTGCAGTTCCTTTCTTACAAAAACCCTCTACGCACACAGCTGCAAAGGTCGTCCATGCACACAGCTGGGACTTGACCTTAAAACCAAAAATAGATCTAACTTCTTCGCATCATACGATCCTCATTTCATTAGATGAAAATTATGGACAATTACAAAAAAAGGGCTTTGACTCAACCCCGACACCCCTAAGACTATTTTGAGTCACAACTCCACTTACAAGATTCCACAAAAACCACGGAGTTACCAAAATTAGTGACCGTTAAGGCGTGCGCCCCAACATAGTGCCCTCCTTCTAGCACCAAAAACTGTTGAGGCTTGGAAAATCGTAGGCAACAATAGCAAGGGATTCTCCCCAGTCAATGTTCCCAACTAGCCAGTGACTGTTTGGTATGAGGAATCCGTCTAGTTTATGGTCCGGCTACTGTAGGTCAAGTAACAAAAATTAAAAGGTTTTACCGGTTGTGGCCTGATCCACCGTATATATTTTTGTGTTTTTAACTTTAAGTATGATATGCAAGTTCCTATCTAAAATGTAGATTGATAAAGAATACAAGGAGTGGTCACAATGTGATGCGCAGGTTCTTACCTCTCGTCTTAGACTCTCTCACATCTGAACCACACACAGCAGGAATTAAAACTAACTAAGCTATCCCTAGGGAGTGAGATTATCATTTAATGAGTAATGTATTACTGTTCATGCATTAAAAAAAATCACAGGTAGCTATTCTTTGATTCAAAACACATAAACATGAATAGATGGATGAACAACAAGATAGCTCATTGTCTGTGAAAACATTCATTACTCATAGTGGAATATATCATAAAATAAACTAGAGAACATTCATAAAAGAACATAGGTTCAACAAGTTAGAACGATCTCACGGTTAATGAATAAAGGCTGAAAATGAAATAGTTCCTCTTACAATGTGTTCTCACTAGTCTCACTAGGAAAAAGTCTTGGTTCTCTCGAAATTTCCTATATTTATACAAAAATAGTAAAGCCTTTGGGTTTCCCCCACACCGTGACCTTTGGGCTCCCCAAACGTTTAGTCTTACAATTTTGTGTTTTATGAGTGCTCATGATTCATACAAACATTATATTTCAAATTAATATTAAGATTTATAGGCACTTTGTAAAAAGGGATCGGCTTGGTAACTAATGAACTTCCCAAGCCTAAGACACTGTTCTTAATGATTACACTTAGTAATCCATTGGTCCTTTTGAGATCCTATTGATCTCAGACTTTTGCTATCTTCTTTTCCTTGAGCAACATCTCTGCTTCTTTATGCTTTAGCTGCTTCTTTCTTCAGCCAACTTACTTCTGAGTTGTCCTCCAGCTATGACTTCTTTGCAGCAGTAATCATCAACTGGTTCTGAGAAAATCCCCCATGTCTTTCTGTGATCAACACAAAAAAAATGCATCATTTATCCAAAACACTTTTAAATGAACGTAAATCATACTACCAAAAAATGAGCATCAACAGAAACAACCCAGGACTACGCTTTCAATGTGGAAACCTCAAACCTGATAAAAAAGCAAGAAATATGTCGCCTAGGGTGAGAAAAACCCCACTGATGGGAAAACTAAACCTCCGACAGATAAAAACTTCATCGACGAATCGGAACACATAACTTCTATCGGTTAGTTTACTAAAACGCCGCAATAGTGGGTAACCCATGGTATAAGTGCTTCGGAGCAAAACAAAACATCAGTGAAACAAAACATTACAATTGGATTCAATACATCGGAGGTCAGAACTGTTATAGAATTGTAGGGTTAGTCTGTTAAGGAACCGCAATGGCAGGAATCAAATAGACACGGCTTCCTCCCACATTTATGAATTGCTCTAATTAACGAGGAAAAGTGATAAAACCACGGGATCGGCCAGGGTAGGGGCTATGCATCATAACATTCATCGTTTAGCTTCCGCAATAGTGGCTCTGATACACTGTACAAAAGACCTTCGACGGCGAAAAGAAAAATGCTGACAGTAAAATAAAATGACAGAGAAAAACACGCATTGGGTCATTCATTATAAAGCTTCCGCAAGGGAGGATGCGTAGGTGACTACAGCCCTGACTCATAATTCAAAAACCTTCCAACAGCGACCAAAGGAAATCACCCGTAAGTCAAAACCAAGTTAAACATAGCAGCGTCAGCAGACAAAGATATTCATTCAGTAATCATCCTCAAAAGATCAAACTCGCAGCAGAGTCAACCAAATTCAATAAATCTAAGCAAGACAAAAATTAAAGGAGGGTCCAAAATTTTAAGAAATTTGGGAGAACGTTGCAGCTACAACACTTCTGGATCATCCTCCATGGCTTGAATCTTCTTCTTTCCTTTTCGAGGCATAGTTTTATATAGAATATGAGGTTTTTAAAACCATAAAACAATGTGTTAGATTCATTTCAAATGTATGTAACTGCAACTGATAGCTTTCCACTGCATCACCAAAAAAAAAGCCATATTTTAATCAGAAAAATTTACCATATCATCATGATGCATCTGAGCAAGTTCTTTATTCCCACCCTAAACAGGGTAATACTGTTATTCAGGAATAAATACCTTATAACCGAAGGTACGGGGTTACCAACATACTCTTAAAACTTGCATGCAATCAAATTTAAAGTGCAAAAAGGAAACAAGAAGATAGGATAGACTCACCCGATTCACGACAGTTGATCCAAGCTTTGTCTTCTTCTGCTCTGCTTCTCCTCCAAAGTTTTCAGGGATGTTTCTCCTTCACCTGTAAAGAGCAAATCCTCCAAGTGCAAGCTTATACATGTATATAGGACAGGTTAGATAAACACTATATAAAGTTCTTAATCATAAATATTCATCAAACCATAATACATGAAAGACATTCAAAACACATTTGGAATAAGGATTCTCTTTATTAACAATAGTGAATGAGTTAAGGTTACAACCCAATTCCTGAAACAAGGACTCCTCTGCAACCAAAGGATTATGAGTTCTACTGCTCCAATGACTTCTGAATAGATACCACCAGCATAACTTTGCTCTCCAAGTATGATTCCTTAACACCCTCCCCAAAGCCTTTATTTATACTTAGTGAACTAAGGAAGTTTCAATGGTTGAGGAGGTTGAGACAGTTAAGATGGTTATAGTTAAGGGCTTAACAAATCTCAAATAATCATGATTTATTATTTTTAATGTCAAAGAAATGCATACACGAGTATTGATATTGGAAACCCATGTATGACACACAAGTTTCTCTAAGGGAAACCTGTGTACAGATCTGTACACGGGTTGCAATGACAAATACTCGCGTACAGTACGCGACATGCTGTAGGGAAAAGTCGCGTATGTACGCGGGTTGCTTATAGGAAAAGTCGCATACAGCAATTGACATATTAAAAGGTAAAAATGGCAAGCTGTATGGATAGTGAATGTATTTCATAATATGCCCATCTATAGTGTTTTAGGCAACCTTCAATCCATAAATGTTCTTTTGTGCGCCAACATAGGAAATGTCGTCACTCGGATGGAGAAGTACCATTTGGATAGATAACAGATGCCCCCTAATGTGTGAGGTCAGAGGGAAGCAATGGCCGAAATACATTATAATCTTTATCTTTGGAGAACTCATAAATCCAATGGAGTAGAGGTAGTACCTGAAACAAATACATAAATAATGTCATATACAAAGTCATATCTGAGGATGCCATTTTCAATATATTGGAACACTAGCTCCTTTACAATATTTGAGTACATCATATAATACGGGTACAAGACTACGTATATTACAAAGGTGGATCGAAGCCACAATATACAATCATGATGAGTCTTCAAAGATATGGAAGCTATGAACATAAATGGAACATAGTCTTGCGCAACTTAGTCCATAGGTGAGGAACTAAGGTCTTCATATGTTATCCCAAAGAACCAGTACAATCCAAGCCATGTGAATAAATGTAGGTTGAAGTCGAACATGGAAAGGATTCAACAGTTTGTCAATCAATAGGTGATGATCAACAATTGAAGCAAAGGAATTCACCAATGATAGAAGTGAATCCTAAGGTACTATCATCAAAACTCTAGGTCTTCATCATCAGGAGGTACTGAAACGGAACCATACTATGATCAGGAAGGAAATGGATCCTCCAACGGATCACAAGAGTGACTAGGAACTGAGCAAAGGAGGAGAGACACAAGTGATAATAGATATAACAATGATGGGATCAGGATAAAGATCAAACATTGGGTTGAGTCCTTGAACAGTGAGCACGACATAGAGATGACCCAAGGTTGATTTTAACTTTATAGATAGAACAACTAGACTTATCTGTCATGTAGGAGACATGATCAGATTCCCCAGGTATAATGGACAAGAGGAGGAGTAATAAACTTGAAGTAATAGCTGAACTGAAAGTGGACACTGAGACATGGGTATCGAAAAAAATAGAGAGTGCTATGTTCAAGGATGACATGCTTCCACTTACTGAAAGAAAGAGAAAACTTATTGCTTTCCTTCCTTGTTAAATTTTAACGAGTCCAGGAAAGTCAACTTGGATATCTCTTCATTTTTTAACAAGCTTGAAGAGAAGAGAAAATAATGCTTGATAGTGTCACTGATTCGTGGATTTAATGAGCCCGAACTAGTACATGCTCAGCTGGTGTTTTCACATTTAGAGAGTCTTAAAGCTCCAAAGAAGACTCTAGGGGGGTCCTTTTTCGTCCAATTCAGTCTCCTGAGGCCGAAAAAGTATAAAACACACCATAGAAGAACTCTCTTAACTTATGTAGAAGAAAAGGTGAACCTTTTTTGTACTTAGTCAGGGAGGTCCGAAAAAGGTTAAATTACCACCTACCCAATGCTCCTTCCAGAACAACATGAATAGCTTGAGTTTTACGAGTGTGAAGGAAATCAAGATCACTCAGAAAGATCCATTTGAGTACAAGAAATGGGGCTTACAACAATAAACTCATTGCTTTGTTCTTTAGTGTTTAACGAGCATGAAAAAGACACAAAGTACACTCGGAATCTTTTTCATGTTTAGGTCCAGAGCATGAAAAAGAGAAAACTAAGCTCATACCGGGAGTTCCTTTTTTGTAAATTTAGTCCCTCGGGTCTAGAAAAGTGATAAACCTATGCCTGAGAATACTCTTCTCATTTAAAATAGAAAATAGAAGGATCCTTTCTCGTATTATTCCGCATGGTCTGAGAAAGAGATAACCTACCACCAATGCAAACGCCCATTCACATATTCTTAACCAGCTTGAATGGACAAGTTAACTCGGCAGTCAAGTCTGTTTTGAAGGAGTCAGACCTAGGCCTAAAGAAACTCCATAAGGGCAGGGAGTCCTATAAAGGGATAGCTTGTAAAAAGAGACTCAAACGAGGCTCTATTTGGCGTGAAAAATAGCTAAGAGGACACCCTTGTACCTGAAGCAACTGCAGCATGAGTATCAAAAGATAACATAGGTTTCAAAGGAGGATACTCATGAAAAGAAGGTCCTATCCACGGAAGAACAATGGTAAAGACAGGGAACTAATGGTTTAAAATACCATAGTCCATGGAAAAATGTTAATTGCTAAGGTTAATGTGGATTAAGTATAGATGCAAAAATACATTGGAAATGTCAAAAACCACCCTATAGGAGCAAAAACAATTTGTAATGATGAAAAACCTGTTACAAGACAAAAAGAGATATGGTATTAGTTGAATATATTTCGAACTATAGGAAAAAACCCACTTTGAGAAATATTATTTCTATAAATAGTTCAAAAATTAAAACAAAACTCACCATTTTGATTTTATGCCATAAGAAGCAAGTTTTTACCTCTACCTTCATTCCATCAGTGTGGACAATCTAGTGGACGAAATCCGATTCTGCAAGTTGCAGGTAATCCTACACCCCAAGCTCTTCAATTTGATCCTAGCAATTTTCAAATTTGAGTCCTAATTTCATTGTATTAAGCATCCTAAATCATGTCACGACTTGTACGTGGGTTAGCAGTGTTGACACTCACGTACACGTGTTCTGTATGCGGGTTTCCTCTAGAGACAGCCGCGTACAGTATGGGACATGTCTAACTAGACAATCACATGTACTGCGTGAAGGATAAAAAGCTAATTTAAGGCAAAAAATTTGAAATTTTATATGAAATTGATGATTCATAATGGTTATTTTGCTAGGTGTGAAGATGGTGTTGGAATGGAGGGAGTGGGAGCATAAAAATATGGACCAAGAAGCACTCCAAAGTGTGCCCACCATACATGCTTTACAAACGAGTGGGTTATTAAAATTCTTTTGCACATCACCTATGCAGGCCAATGTCTGTTTATTGGAGTTCATGATAAACTATCGGGATCATGATTTAGGGATGTTTGACCTACAAGGTGAGACTTTGGAAATTAATTCCGAGGACATATATTTTATTGCCAGTCTGTCACAGCGAGGAGCACCGGTCAACTTAGAGGGAACCAATAAGGGCGGTGATCCTTTAAGTGTCTAGAACTACATTGATGTGTACTACACACTTGGTACCTAGAAGAGAGGGAGCTGCATCCCTATTGCACATATCCATAATTTTACACTACAAGTACTGACGAGCACCATAGTGAGGATTGCAGGATCCTCTTCGTTACATCTAGCTACACGGAACCAAATGAGGTTGGTGGTGGATTGTATGCAGGGTGCCCTGTATGATTGGTATTCAGGAGTTGTCCCAATTATGAAGAAACAACTCTCTGATTGCAAGAGAGGAAGGCGGAAGAACTTCGGATATTCTATCATATTGGTTTCCTTCTTCGAGAGAGAGTACCAAGGTTGAGCCCTGCTATACCCCTACAAGTCCGATCTCCATGTTAGCCTAGGTTGAGCAGATGGGGGGACATCTTCCTCCGTCAAGGAGGAGGAGATTCAGTGCACAGTGTATATGATGATGACTTCTACTTCTAGTGGGAGTGGCAGTTACCAGCACTAGAGTAGTTTCCGTATGTCGGGATGGATTTTCAAGGTGATCCAGACCTTGTACTCCCTCCAGGAGGAGCATGGGGAGAGCTAGGTAATTTTTTAATTTTCAAAGTTTTTAAAATTTTTATAAATTTTAAAATGATAAATATATACATATGTATAAAAAGTCCTAATCCTATAAAAATGTCAAAATGCAGATATTGGACCGGTCCACCCTGAGGGGAATCCACGTATGTTTGTTCGTATTGTCATAGGCGAAGACTCGGGGCTTATTAGGGTTCTGGAGGGGAAGCTAGCCAGGCTTACCCAGAGAGTTCCCACTTTGCGAATAGAGCATATCTCGACTGTCATGCAGGAGTTTGTGGTTGGAGTTACACCTGTTTGGTTATGCCTTTTGAGGCAGGTGGCTAGAGCAGTTCTTGTGTACATAGATGTTGTAGAGGCCGCCGAAGCTGAAGAGGCTGAGGAAGCCAGAGTACAGAGGGACCATGGGGACCAAGGTGGTCCTGCTTAGATCTAGGACATTTTGATGGACTACAATCCATATTTTGTATATTTTTTGTATATTATATAGTTATTACTATATCTGAGGATCAGACTCGACTTATCTATGGACAGATACTTACATATATATATATATATATATATATATTGTTGTTGTCGGTTTATTTACAAGTGTTGTTTTATATGCATGTTGTATATTTTATGAAATGTTGTTAGATGCCAATCTAAAATGTAATTAGCATATGCATCAGTCAATGAATTCTGATTTCTTGGAATGTGATTGAATATAATAAATTCAAAATTTCTTTCCAATAACCTAATTTGCATGAACTGACGTAATAGGATAGGGTTTCACACCTGATAAGCTCGATTGAGCTGGGAAACCACCAACTGAGAGTCCAGATGGACTTCGATCTCGGTAATACCATGTGGCAAAGCATCCCATAGAAGCTCAATTATAGCCCTATATTTAGCAACATTGTTAGAAGCAGGACCTAAGCAGGCGCCTCCTGTGGCAACTAGCTGTCCTGAGGGAGAGTAAATGACCCACGCTGCTGAAGCTAGATTACAAGTGTGGTGATTGGCGCCATTAGTGAAACCTAGATACCTCTCAGAATACATCTGCAACAACCAGCAAATGGTATAAAAAACAAAACCAAAAAACTAATGTACATAAAAATACATACAATAAAATACAAGAAAAAGTGCTAAGCCTAAGCATAGTACTTTTTTCAGGTAGAGCCCATTTCTAGGCTCAAGCAGCTTGTTCCCATCAAAATCAATTAACTCATATGCGCCCTTCTTTAAGACCTTCGACATGACATAAGGCCCTAACCATATGGCCTTGAATTTGCTTGCCCCCAGGGGTTCTTTGTCTTGGTCCCAAAGCAAAACAAGTTCCCCTTCAGAGAAAATCTGAGGTTTGATCGACTTATCATATTGATTTTTGACCCTATTTTTGTGAGCTTGATTAGAAGTCAGTGCATCTCTACACTGTTCATCAAGGTGTTCTAAATGTACCAGACGTTCTTCAAGCTCTGTCGTATCGGGTAACACATGAATAACTATTTTCAAAGATGAGATTTCACATTCAATCGGGGTAACTGCATGAATGAGTTGGAAGGGGGAGAAACCCGTAGCAGTTTTTACATTAGTTCAATATGCCCAAAGAGTAGGGTATAGCATGATGTGCCAATTAGAATGGGCTGCATCAATTGTACATTTGAGGATGGTCTTCAAAGTCTTGTTTAGAGCCTCAACCTGACCATTTGCTTGCGGATAGTATGAAGATGAATGTTCTTGTCTGAATCCAAGCATAGTGGTTAGTTCTGTCATAATGTTATTTTGAAAAAGACTGCCATGGTTAGTGACAATCACTTTGGGTATACCAAACCATGCTATAATATGATTGAATATGAAGAAAGTTGTTGTTTCCCCGTCAACTTTAAAAGTAGGCATTGCCTTTGCCCATTTCGTAAAATAGTCAATAGCAACAATAATATATTTATGCCCCCCAGCCGAGGCTGGGTTGCATGTCATGTAATCAATCCCCCATTTCATGAAGGGGCCTACCAAGACAATGAGAAACAATGGAGCAGGATGTGACCATTTTCCTGGTGTAAAGCTGACATGGATGACAGCGCTTCACTGCTTCCACACAATCTTTGAAGATCGTGGGCCAAAAATAACCGGCATGTAATATCTTCTGGGTCGTTGCTAACCCAGATAAATGACCCCCA
The DNA here is from genome assembly GCA_001517045.1 of Pseudotsuga menziesii. Taxonomy (NCBI): domain Eukaryota; kingdom Viridiplantae; phylum Streptophyta; class Pinopsida; order Pinales; family Pinaceae; genus Pseudotsuga; species Pseudotsuga menziesii. Next base: position 124,540 of record LPNX010630542.1, read on the forward strand.
CATGCTCCACTGTGGGAATCATTTAGGACAATCTCCACCTCCTCATGGGTAAGGAATCGACACAAAATGGAATCTACCCCTCTTCGATATAATGTATCTCCTATGATGAGGTAGTTCTTAGCATAAAGGCGTAATTTACGTCATTCCTCCTGTGAGGAAGCTGCAGGATACTTCAAAGTCTAGAGATATATAAGAATATCCCCGTACCAAGGATTAGAGGTGGATATCAAGAAGATATGCTTATCTGGGAATGAGTAATCTTCAACGGCTACATCTTCTTTAGTAGGAAATTCTTCTATAAGCTCAGCAAAAACTAAGGAATTTTTAGACTTAGCGGACTAAAAATTCAAGTCAAAATCTTGGAGAATGACTATCCACTTGTTGAATTTTCCCCCAACAATCCATTGGAACAAAACATATTGAAAAGGATTCACATCCGCTACTACTATTGTGGTCCTTAGTAAAATGTAGTGACGTAACCTCTGAATAACATAGACAACTACTTAGGCTAATTTCTCAACGTACCTGACTTCAGGTCCAGCCAAAGCACAACTAAGATAATAAATGACATGCTCTACAAGCTTATCATCCTCCTGGACCAGTACTACCCCAATGGTCGACTCGGACGCAGCAAGATACAATATAAAATCCCTAGAGGAATCTGGCGGACGCAGTAAGGGTGTCGACAACAAATCTTTTTTCAATGCCTCGAAAGCAAGTTGTGCTGTTTCATCCCATACAAATGGGGTGTCCTGTTTAAGTAGGAACATGAAACCCTTGGTAATCTTAGAATAGTTAACGATAAAATGTCAAACAAAATTAGACTTCCCTTGCAGGCTTTGAAGTTTCTTGATAGAATGAGGAGGAGGCAGATTTACAATGGCCTCTACTTTTAATGGATCCACCTGGATGCCTCTATTAGAGACAATGAACCCGAGCAATATTCCTGACTTGACATAGAACACACACTTGTGGGGATTCAAGCAGATATTATAGTATTTGCATCTCTCAAATATCAACCGTAAGTGATCTGGATGTTGAATTCTCTTACGAGAATGTGTAGGCAGATCATCAAGGTAAGGTTCAACAATGGCTTTGATATCATGGAAGGCAATGTTCATAGCCCGTTGAAAGGTTTCCCTAGCATTTTTCAATCCAAATGGAATTTTTTTGTACGCGAAGGTACCCCAAGGACAAATGAAAGCAGTTTTATGTTGGTCTTCTGGTTTTATTTGAATTTGATTGTAGCTGGAGAAACCATCCATAAACGAGAACATTTCACTTCCCGCACAAGCATCTATAATCTAGTCTATAAATGGTGTGGGATAGTTGTCCTTAGGATAGGCTTCATTCAAATCTCTGAAATCAGTACAGACGCATATGGTCCCTTGCTTCTTATCAATAGGATCAGGGTTGGATACCCATTTTGTCAAAGCTATGGGATAAATAAAACCGGCCTTCAACAGTTTTTCAAATGCAACCTTCACAGCTGCCACTTTACGCGGGTTAACAGGTCTTAACTTTTGTCGAACAGGTTTGGCATCAGGATATGTTCAGATCTCATGTTCAACAATCGATGGATCAATGCCTGGCATCTCCTCATATGACCAGGAAAAGACATCGCGGAATTCCTTAAACAAGGCAGTATAGATAGCAATCTCTTCAGGAGAACACCTTGCACCTATATATATGTTTTCCATGACATCGGGATTTACAGAGATGTTGATAGGTATAGTAGCAGAAATATTTTCCATATTCCCCTCAGCAAACATTCCTTCCCTGGGTAAGGGATTGATGGGTGTATCAACATCCTCTGACAGTCTCATATGAAACTCTTGATTTTTTATTATGCTTAGTTCTGGAAGAAAATAGGATCGATGGTGAAGATCCTCACAGATCTTACCACGTCCACTCATGGATTCCAAAATGGCTTCATCAAAAGGTAAAACCATATCTAAACAGTTCCTAGAGTGCAAAGAGTTTTTCGCCCATGCGGGCAAATAGACTTCTTCTAGATCCTCCGAGACTGTGAGTGGATCTGGAATGGGATCAACAATGGTTTAAGTGATAGCTTGGTAAGCGATAAGGGTACTTTCGGTTCATGGGGGGGAGGGAGAACCCAAGGATCAGTCCTATCTACAACTGTGGCTATGGACTTCCCCACACTAGTAGAACCAATATAGTTAATCGAGGCTGGAAGATCAAATGTGCCCATCAATGATGTGTACATTCCAGCCCCCAAGCTCTGTGCAGTAGGTTTGACCTAATCAACCGATGGCACAGTAGAATCATTAGACTCTAAGCGACCTTTTTGAGTAAAATCAAGTTGGTCAACAGTAACCAACTTGCCTTCATGTGGAAAAACCACTACCCAAAATACGACTGACACAATAGCGAACATGGCATAAGTCTAGCTTCTTCCCAAGAGAAAATTATAGTCCAAAGGTGCATCAATTACTTCCACCTCAACAGACACTGCTTTCCCTGCCATCTTAATTTCAAAATCCAGTAGGATACCATGCGGATGGAATGACCTTCCATCAAAAGCAGTAAGTAGAGTGTTTGATGGGACCAACTCTGGGGATCCGAGATCTTTCCAACAATACAAGGACATAATGCATGTAGAAGCACCCTCATCAACAACTGCCCTTCCAATGGTCTTTCCACCATGGATGACATCTATTGATAAGGCTACATGGTAAGGTAAGCGAATTTTAACATCATACAAATGAAATTTCACCATGAGACTCGATGAGTCCATGCTTCCTAAAGCTGCTAAGAGGGCATCCCACTAGGTGGGACAGCTCTGTAACACCTCTAAAGCTGACATTGCACATGGATTTTGGGCTAGATCTTCAACCACGGAGTAGTTTGAAGCATCCCTAGCATTAGGTTTATGCAATTTCTTCTTGAAGACACCTTTCGGTATCTTTGGCATAGTTTCAGCAGGCTTCTCAATCATGAGAGGGTTAGAAGTTTCACCTATAGCCTTACCCTTCTCAGAAGTCTCTTTATCATGGTTTTTATTCCTAGTCTATAACAAAGTCGAAGATCGAACCATATTGATATAGTTTGGGTCAGGGTCATTTTGAGTGCCCCCTGCTACATTAGAAGCTGAAGCAGAGTTCTATCCTTGGGGAAAAGGATCCTTCAGGACAGCTGGTTGTTGAGCTTTGAGCAGCTTCTAGGCTTGTTCCATAAGGGGACAAAGGTGAGTAAGGTGGTCCTCGTGGCACAACTTACATGGGAATTTAACCTTCTTCTTTTATTTCTTTCTCCCATCAGCACTATTCACGGGTTTCTGCTTGTTTTGGTTTCCCTCTCCTTTCTTTCCTCTCTTTTTCTTCCCACCGGGATGCTGATTTCCCTTCTGAGAGGTCTATGCAAAAAAATTTGCACTCTGGGGGGAGGGGGCAGCCTTTTCTACCTCTGTCGTAGACCGCTTGACAAACAACTAATGAAGTTGTTTAGCCAAAGACTCTACAGTGGGAGAGTTTACGAACCCAACCACACCATCAGCATGGGGTCCAGGCTTAGGCTTCTCCGCATCATGGGTAGGCCTTGGTGCCTCATGGATAATCTCATACAAGATCCCAGATTGTGAATAAATCAAATCCAATTGTTGGGCCCTGAGAATGGCTTCTTCTTCATTCGTCACTCCTGAGGTGGATACGTCCTTAGATATGTAGGGCAACAGGGATTTAAGGAACCACTCTAGTAAGAATTCAGGAGGAATGGTGGCTTTTGTAAGTCTCTTTTTCCTCCTCCACTCTTGGATATGATTCGAGATGTGGGTAGCCTTGTTTTGCCTAAAGGTAGATAAAAAGTCCGTTCCAAAATCATATCGGACCGAAAGCTGAAAGTGGCTAAGAAATGCACTAGCCGAGTCCCAGAAACTACTAAAAGCAGTAGAAGGTAACTCAATGTACCATTTTTCCATGGTATTTGTCAAGTTTCTCTGGAATAGCCTCAACCTAATTGAATCTTCATTCAGTGAATTCGAAGAACACCATAAATGAAATGTGGTGGCATGAGCCCCAAGATCTTCACCAACTTTTCCCTTGAACTTAGGGATGTCCGATGGAAATTTGGTGGGGATAGGTGGCCATGAGGGGTCATGCCTCACCGGTTCATTCATCAACTTAGACAAATTTGGCAAGTTTAATGTTGCTAAGAACGGAAGCTTGGGTCGAACCAGGGCACTAAAAGTGCCAATCTGGGGGTTAGAGGGACCTGCCCCTGAATGCCCATAAGTAAAGGTGGGGTTGCCCCCTGCCACTGGTTGCAAAGTGGATGGATTAATTTGAAATGGATTCCATCCGTAAGCCACGGGGTTGTGAGTGGGAGGTGCAGTATAAGAGGTTAGAGCCATCCCAATCGAAACTGGGGTCTAAAAAATAGGAGCAGGTATCCCTCTACTAAACAACGAAAAGGGAGAGCTCATAAATGGGGCCAATATTGGAGTTTGAAAACTTTGCCCATAAGAGGTATTGTTTCCAAACTGCACTCCTACATAAGAAGGTGATGGACCTACATATGGATTGGATGGGGGAATGTGCCCCCCATTCTAAGTAAATCCTTGAACGAAAGTCGAGGATCCTAACGGACCACTCTGGGTAGTGTATGTGAAGGATAAAGGAACATTAGGTATACTAGGAATCCCAATAACCATGTCACCAGAACTACCTGCTAGATTTGAGTGAACCGCGGTTGGACCACCCGGCTTGCTGGAGTTAAAGGCATAGAATGTATGCTAGATCTAGGGGCACTTACCGAGGGAGGCAGTACCCCTTCATCCGGAACGGCTGAGGTGAAAATAAAAGAAATTTCTCCCACAGTAGACATAATCCTACCCACATGGACACCTAAAACAGGTGAATCAAAAGATCTAACCTAGATGATCATAGGATCGTTTAAATCAGTCAAGGGTGTGTTAAAATTCCTTGCAAACTCATCAGTCTACAAGTCTTCTATCTCAACTGTATCAAAATTAATATGGTTAGCTATAAGCGATGGTTCACCTGGAACTTCACTTACTCCTACCGGTTCAAATGAACCATCCATGTCCAATCTCCGCCTTTGGGGTGGAGGTGGAGGTTCCAATGTAACGAGAGGAGGAAGGTTTTGCAACCTTCTTGACCTTCTTATAGGTTGGTCCTCCATGATTGAAAATTTGACAAATCACACCTTAAAGCCAGCTAAACATAGACAAAACCACAGAGAAAACACTACAAAATTTCCTAAATCCTCAAACAGTCAACAAGGGTGAAAGATATGCTTTCCCGAAGAAAGCTGAAGAACGATTACTTGGCATCCTTGAACTGGTTCTTAGGCACAAGTGGAGGAATCACCCACCGCCCTCCTACACTTTCAACAAGGGTTACCTTCCAAGCCCGTCCAAGGTGAACCAGAAATAGCCTTCCAGTTTACCTAGATATGAACCCTAAATGTCAAGAGACTAAAGGCTACCTTAGCTATACCAACATGCTGGGGGGATAGTCGCAAGCCTGACTCGTACGCATAGGCAGGGTAGCTGAGCCTAAAAATATCTCTAAGATGCGTAAAAGTCCCGATTTACATTTTGACAAGGAATCAAAGGGTTATCTCCTCAGTCTAATGCCTCCACGTAGCCTCGTGCTTGACTCCCTTTTGAGAGGAGCTTCCCAGATACAATTGATAAATACAAGGATTTACCTATTGAATGGTCCACTACATCTGATTTTTAAAACTTATGGGAAGTTTACACTTCCTATCCCACAAGTCTAGCCTAAACTAGTAGGTGAATGGACCCTAAAAAATAAAACTTACTCGTAAATTTTAATTATTGCATTCATTTTAAAGGGCTATTTCTTACTCAGAAGGAAATGGAATGATGAACTATGGTGTTTTGACTCAATAAGAAATAAAAAAGTAAAGGTGTATATTTTTTTCAAAGCAAATTCCCACTACTAAAGCAAACTTCTTTTTCTTTTTGTAAATATAAATTGATTAACAAATGCAACGATAAAGAGAAACTAAGACTATATTTTTGTAGTTTTGAGATTAGATTTTAAAACTGAAATGAAAACTACTTATGCAAAAACAAATGCAAAAAGCTTGAAAATGTTTTTCTTTTCACTTTTTAAAATGCTCAAACACTACTATGCACCTAAAATGCACTAAACTTGAGTATATTTGGATCAAATCAACTGTATAAAACAAGCAAACTGAAGTAAACAGATTAATAAAACCAAGAATCAACCAACAAGGGAAGACTTGGAATCCTAGGTTGGGTGGCTACAATGACAAGAAATCACTGAAAACACACAAAGGCAAGTGGTAGGCCAATCACTATCTAAATATAGACTGGGAAAAACATTGCCCAAAACCCCGATCACTGATTTGGAAAAAAACACTTCAACCTATAACCCAAACAGGAAAACCTACTTCACAATGCAAACAGAAGACAATCCAAAACAAACGAAACTCAAGGGCTTTACAAGAAAGAACAAGATGTGGCTACCAAGGTCGTCAGAATAACAACACAGTATTTATAAGGAAAGCCAACTAATAAACAGGAATCACAAAAGGGCAGGGACAAGCAAACCCTAGCCCAAAAATCCCTATTTCAAGGCTTGTACACGACTGTGTAGAAGGGAAACTCGCGTACTGTACACGACTGTCCTAGAGAGAAACATGTGTACACAGGCCTCTGTACACGACTATGTATGAGAGAAACCCGTGTATAGGTACAAAATTTTCTCAAAAAAAAAAAATCCACAAGGCCTTCAAACACTATGGTAAGAATGAACCAGGACAAAATACCACACACAAACTCAAGGCAAAGACTGGTCAAGGATAACAGAAATAACCTACAGCAGTCTGGGATCCCCAGCAGAGTCACCGGTTCTGTTGTTCAGGAATAAATATTTTATAACCGAAGGTTTGGGGTTACCAACATACTCTTAAAACTTGCAGGCAATCAACTTTAAAGTGCAGAAAGGAAACAAGAAGATAGGATAGACTCACCCGATTCACGACGGTTGATCCAAGCTTTGTCTTCTTCCACTCTGCTTCTCCTCCAAAGCTTTCAAGGATGTTTCTCCTTCACCTGTAAAGAGCAAATCCTCCAAGTGAAAGCGTATACATGTATATAGGACAGGTTAGATAAACAGTATATAAAGTGCTTAATCATAAATATTCATCAAACCATAATACATGAAAAACATTCAAAACACAATTGGAATAAGGATTCTCTTTATTAACAATAGTGAATGAGTTAAGGTTACAACCCAACGCCTGAAACAAGGACTCCTCTACAACCAAAGGATTTTGAGTTCTACTGCTCCAAAGACTTCTGAATAGATACCACCAGCATAACTTTTCTCTCCAAGTATGATTCCTTAACACCCTCCCCAAGGCCTTTATTTATACTTAGTGAAATAAGGCAGTTTCAAGGGTTGAGGAGGTTGAGACAGTTAAGATGGTTATAGTTAAGGGCTTAATAGATCTCAAATAATCGTGATTTATTATTTTTAATGTCAAAGGAAGGCGTACGCGAGTATTGATACTGGCAACCCGTGTATGACACGCGAGTTGCTCTAAGGGAAACCTGCGTACAGATCTGTACGCGGGTTGCAATGACAAATACTCACGTACAATACATGATATGTTGTAGGGAAAAGTCGCGTATATATGTGGGTTGCTTATAGGAAAATTCATGTATAGAAATTGACATATTAAAAGGTAAAAATGGCAAGTTGGATGGATAGTGAATGTATTTCATAATATGCCCATCTATAGTGTTTTAGGCAACCTTCAATCCATAAATGTCATTTTGTGTGCCAACATAGGAAATGTTGGCACTCGGACAGAGAAGTGCCATTTGGATAGATAACAAATATTGCAGTGAGAATTTAAGCAACAGGTTTAAATCTTTTCCAAGAAAGTTCCTTATATAGTTCTCAAGAAAGTAAAATCCAGTCCAAGGCACTAAGGATTTACGCATAGAAAAACATATCCCTGGGTAGAGTAACCACAACACAATCAGTCGGGTAAAAGAGAAAGCCATGACTACTAGAAAAAAAACCTAAAATATTGAACAACCAAGGCTTTCACTCAGAGAGAAAACATCCCCCACAGTCCAAAATCGAGTACAGTGATCCTTTAAAAACCCTTTTTCTACCCCGGCCAATAACCGTAATCCCTCCACTCCCGCACTGGTGAAGTGAAGGAGTGGTGCAGACGGTGAAACACTCATCTTCCCACAGTCCTCCCACTGTAAAATATTGGCAAAGAAACTCCCATGGCAAGGGCTGGGTGACAAATGGCTTGGTGCAGGTAGAAAATATCGACAGCCTTGGATAACCAGAAGCAAAGTGAGCAAGGTTCCATCACTCGGGGAGAATACAAACACTGAACTTAGAATAAAAAATGAAACTCTTCGACCTCAAGGTCTAAATACTCACCAAGAGCTGGAAAAACCTAACCTTACCAAACTATCACAACCTCTCGTGAAGCATCAAAAACAAAAACTTATGCATTAGGTCAAGATCCTACCTAGCAGTTGAAAATGAGCTGGAGTAGGTGTGGCCTCAGCACAACTGACTAGATCCACTCAAAATTCGACAGCTCCACATAATAAAACACAAGCTCAAAATGGCCAACAATGACCGTAACGCATTCCCCCATGGCCTTAAAAGGTTAAAAACAATGCCAACATGCAATAAATGTCCCTCGGGTGAAAACACCATTGGCGCCAAAAGAGTAATGCATTGAAATCGATCCTAAGAGAGAAAACAATTGCTTTAGGAGAAATATCGAAAAGGATCCGATGCTCCTCGGGTAGCTACATACTTGTCTTACTAGGATGGGGCAATGAATTGAGGATTTTATCAGCAGAATAACCCACTATCCATCTACAACGACATCAAGAGACTCTTCAGAAAGGATATCGGTTGCACATCAACTTGCATATCCGAAGCGTCGACAAAGAACTTTGAAACAAACCCTGTGGAAAATAAATCAACAAGTCGATCTAGTGAATTCGAAAAACTATTGACAACCATCCAGAAGGAATCAAAAAAATTTCTCCGATATCATCGATACCACAGACAAAATTTTAGTCGATGAATCAGCAAACTCTTGCGAGTCTTCTAGAAAGCACTCGAGAAGCAAAGGTTCGGTAAGTCAAAAAACAACTATTCCGCTACATCAGATAAATTCCATGAGTTCATCCGATTCATCGGGTGGAAAGAAATTGTTTTGCTTATAACAAAAAAAATCATCTTGCAACAGAAAAATTGAGTTAGGAAGGGACTCTTGGAGGGAAAAGGTGATATTTAAGGCTAGAGAACTATAAAATCAAGGGGGGGGTGGCGGCGGGCTAAAACACTAAAAAAAAAAATTGGGGTGGTGGTTGCAGCAGAAACACACCCATGAGATCCTCAACCATACCCATCCTCCCATGCCTTTAAATACTAGCTCATCCCCCATGGGACAAAGGAGGAAGAATTGTGTTGCATACCCAAACTCTGTCAAAATCATTCTTGAGCTATTGGAAGCAAGGTGAAGTTAGAGGCAAGGATCCATTGGAAGGAACTCTAAACACCCATGCATAAAGGTTGTAGTCTCTCCAATCATTTAAAATAAAAAAAGTCTTTTCTTTCCCATATTTATTGTATCATATGTATGTATTGCTTGATTCCTTGGTCACAAGCATAGATCTAGTTGATTATATTGTATGCTATCATCTTTTTCTTGTTGTTTTCCATCTTTTAGAGGTTCTTCTGCAAGGATATCAAGGACAACCTTTGAGAGAAGTATCATGGCATTTCATTCAAGTGATTAACTAGATCTAGGGGAAGTTTAACATTTGGTGTTTGTGTTTTGTTCTAGATCTGAACCATTCAGACTAGGGAAACAGTTCTTGTTCGCGGGAGGTGTGTATTTGCGGCTAACAAAAGTGGCGAATCCACTAGGGAAAACTTTGAATTATGGATCATTGGTAAGTTGAAACCTTCACCTTCATTGTCAATTTGTAGATCTACTTTTTCAATTGATAGATCTGCAGATCTACTTTGAATTTGATTGATTTTCCTCTATCTACCTTTGGATATTTATATTTTTGGTTCACTGGGTTTTCTGGTGATTGTTTGGGTTCATTCATTGGACTGTAGCTTACTTTTCTATTGCTTTTTTATTTTTCAAATCGCCATCTTGGGCATCTCTCCTAGGTTGTGTTATAAGTGCGGTTCTAGAGTTGTCACCGCATTTTCCCTGTTAGAATAGAGCGGTGCCACCGCTCTTTTTCTGTGTGAAAGAAGCGGTGATGGAGCTGGTAAAAACCTAGTGTGAACCTGCAAGAAGCGGTTCCACCTCTCTATTTCTATGTACAAGAAGCAATGCTCAGGCTGGTAACGCCATGTTCAAAACTTGTAGAAGTGGTGCCAGGTATTCTTATTAGTCCTGTTTTGTGTTTGATTCTTAAATGCTTGTTTTGGTATTTGAGATGCATGCTCCAGATAGTTACAGTTGTTGTTTGAAATATGCAATTCATTTTTTAATAGAAAACTCGATCAAAAATTTAAAAAAATAAAAAAAAACGAGCCAAAAACGTTTCTCAGGGGCTCACACCCCCGAACCCCCCTAGGAGCGTGTATGAATTCATACATATTTTCAAGAATTGTGATTGATGTTGGTCTTTAAAGCTTCATAGTTGGATTTAAATAAAACTTGGTTTTGTTATATCTCTAATTTTTATCTTCTTTAACAGAACAAGAAAATATTCGTTTCAGTTTTTCTTCTTTTGTTATACATAATTTTTGTATGGTTTTTCCTTTTTTCAAAAAATTGTGAAAGAATCCATATAAAAGTTATTGTAGAATGTTGCTATTAGTTCATTCTTTCTTTAGTTGAATAAATCTGAACACTTTTGTATAAAAGTTGTAATTGCTTTTCTTGCTTCTTATTAGAGATATCACTTCTTTTTCAATTCAAAAAAGAAGATTCGTTTGTTTCAGTTAGGAACGAACCATATAAGTAGTTTGTTTTATTTATGTATGGGATTTATTTTGTGTTTCAAATAAATTGAACCTCTCTCTCCCTTCCTTAAGTAGGGCATACCTTTAAATTTAAATTGAAATTTTGCACAATCATACTACATGGTTTTACTTTTATGTCCTCACCTCATGCATCCACCTAATCGTTCAAGATAAAATAAACTGTTAGACTTAGGTTAAAATCTTGAGCAAATTGTGTGTTAGGTTAGAGATGTGTTCTGGCATCTTTAAACGTAGGAGTTGTTGTTTATTTCCTGCACTACATCCCAGGGATCGTGTGGTTCTTCCACTTATCGCTGGTATATCAAACAACCTTTCACGTACCCTTGAGGTTTATCAAAAGGTACTTCACGTACTCAGTTGTATATCGGAAGGCCCCTTTCGAATGGTTGTGCACTAGAGAGCACTACTACGTAGTGGAGCTCCCACGTACCTTGTGTATATCGGGAGACACATTTAGGAATTCTGAGACCATCTGAGTTAACCTTTTGGTTGTCTTGGCATCACATCGTTGTGAAGCCTTGATAATCCTGTGAGGTTCTAGACCTTTAATCCACTCCTCTCACATATTTTGCTTGTTGCTTTAGTTTGAGTAGAACTTGTTGTCTGTACAGTTAGGATTTTTTTTAGAAGAGAGAAATGGTTTTTTTACATAGTTATGGCTTCACCTTCTGGGACTACCAACCAAGAGATTCCTTTACCAAGCACATCTTTTGTTTTCCCTCCATATGGGGATGTTGGTCCTCCTCTCATGGCTACATTAAACCTTTTTGGATTGACTTTTGGATTACCTGTTTGGTTATTCTCCAGTTCAGTTATCCCATGTACACCAACTGCTTCAGATCCTAATCCTTCATCGCAGGAGCATCAACCTCATGTTGATCCCTCACCTTCTTCACCTGATGGTCTTCTCCCCTTTATCCCTCTTCACCTATTCAAAGTTTTAGTACTAGTAGTTAGGTGGATAAGAAGAAGAAGAAAATGAAGATGAAGAATAAAAAAAACAAATAGAAAACCAAGTCTCGACCAATTAATCCTCTTAGTGCGGAGAGTGTTGATCTGCACACCTAAAGACCACGTAAGCCCAAATTTCCTTGTAGGATTTGCAAGGGTGATCACCTTCTGAAAGATTGTCATGGTATGGCCCTGGTTTTATAAGAGTGGTCTAAGGTTTCCCAGTAACCGAAGTCATCGGCCTCTGGTCATCATACTGATGATCCCCCCTCAGCCAGTGACTCTGTGGTTAAGAGTTGGAAGGGTAAAGTCAGAAATCCTTGTTTGCTTTGTAAGGGCATGCACTTTACTTACCTTTGTCCTCTCATGGATGAAGCTTCTAAGTTGTTGGAAGATATTATTTTTCCTCATCAACGGCTTTCAACCGGTTATCCTAAGTTGTCACTTGACATCCCATTGGTTGATAAAGTGGTTGATCCAGTTCTAGCCTCGGTTGATCCCACTATTCCTTTAAAGAGTGAATTTAAAGTGGTCGAGCTGATGTCATCTATACCTGATCCCACTTTTATTTGAGAGTGTTAAGACTGAAGTAGTTGCTTTGACCAAATATTCATCTTATTCTTCTCTTCTAGTAGAGAATGAACTAAAACCTGTTGAAGTTTTTATGCTTTTATCTAATTGTTCTCGACAAGAGGAAATTTTTTCTGTTTCAATGGAATCATCTCGAAGTAGTGAGGTTATTTCCTTTGACTGGAGTAACCTAACAGAGTCTCGTCTTCATTCGAGTGTTCCTTTCCAGATAGTTGTGCAAGTTACTACTAGGTGGATGCTTCGCACTATCGTTAACGAAGGGGCTTATGTTATCATTCTATCCTCAACTGCTTGGAAATATTTAGGTTCTCCTCAGCTTGTGCCAGCCACCATTCAGATACTGGCTCTTAATCAAATACCTACTACACCTTTAGGGATCCTTCCTTATTTACCTATTACATTAGGAGGGAAAACTGTTTGTATTGATGTTATGGTGATCCAAAGTCCTTTAGATTTCAATCTGCTCCTTGGACATGATTATGTGTACGCCATGAAGGTTGTAGTGTCCACACTTTTTAGAGTGATGCATTTTCCCCATGATGGGAATATTGTGACCATTTATCAGCTTTACTTTGTTACACCTTACCATTGCATTACTCCTAGTCATCATACTACCTTGAATGTGCTACATGTTCTTATGGTTCCTTCCCCTTCTAGTTAGCTTCTTCCCATCATAGGTAAAATAGGGGGCATGGCTCCAACCTCTGGACATCATACTGGAGTTAAGTTTATAGATTTTTATGTAATGGGGGGGACCTACCAACCTATGGATATCATGTTGGGTAAGAGCAGGTTTGAGAGCATAGTTATGTTTATGTGTCAAGCTCGTTAAAAAATGAAACAGGTTTGAGAGAATAGTTCTTTTTCTATGTCAAGATCATTAAAAAATGAAACAGGTTGGTGAGCATAGTTCTTATTCTATGTCAAGCTCGTTAAAAAATGAATTAGATGCCTGAGAGCATAGTTCCCATTCTGTGTCAAGCTCATTAAAAAATGAAACAAATGTATGCGAGCATAGTTATTTTTATGTGTCAAGCTTGTTAAAAATTGAAATAGGTTTGTGAGCATAGTTCCCATTCTGTGTCAAGCTCGTTAAAAAATGAAACATATATATGTAAGCATAGTTCCCATTCTATGTCAGGCTCGTTAAAAAATGAAATAGATGCCTATGAGCATAGTTCTTATTCTGTGTCAAGCTCGTTAAAAAATGAAACAAGTTGGAGAGCATAGTTCCTTTTATCTGTGTCAAGCTCATTAAAAAATGAAACAGATGTCTTTGAGCATAGTTTATTTCTATTTTTAAGATCATTAAAAAATAAAAACTGGCCTTCAAGAAAAGTTTACCTTTTGGTTTCAAGCTTGCATAAAAATGAAACCATTCTCAAGCATAGTTATTTTTCTATGTCAAGCTCGTTAAAAAATGAAATAGGTTGTCTCAAGCAAAGTTTACCTTTTGGTTTCAAGATTGCATAAAAATGAAACCATGTTTTGAGCATAGGTCATTCTCTATTGCAAGCTCGTTAAAAAATAAAGCAGATACCCTGAGCATTCTTTCAACTAATCTTCGAGCTCGTTAAAAATAGTAAGATGGTGTTGAGCTTACTTTTCATTTTTTGTGCTCTGGATAAAACATGAAAAGTGGTTTGAGCTTAGTTTATTACTTTTTCATGCTCTGGATTGAAACATGAAAAATCTTAATGGAGTTTTCTTTAAGATCTTTTCGGACTCTTAAAATGTGAAAATAGTGTCGAGTCAACTTGTCTTCTTCACGCTCGTAAAAGGCCCTGAAGAGTCATCTTCCTGGTGATAGTTTACCCCTTTTTTCTGACCAGGGGGAACTAATTACGAAAAAGGTATACTCCATCCAATCATGACTGGAAGAGTTCTCTCGAGTATTATTTTATACTTTTTCGGGCCCTAGAGACTAAATCATACGAAAAAGGACCCTTTGGAGTCTTCTTATGTTGTCATTTTAGACTCTCTAAACATGAAATGACAAATGCATTTTTCTTTCATCGGACGCATAAAATCAAACGATGAAGGACCCTCTTTTGGGAACAAACCTATCCTTTCTCAGGTTTGTAAAACATATGATATTGGACTCATCCTTTCCAGCTCATTAAAAATCAAAGAGGCACTCATCAATCATGATGGAGAAATTAAGGGAAGGGAAATACATTTCATTTGCAATAAATGGTAGTTATTAGTCACCTTTGAACATGGCACTTATCTGCATTTCATTTAGTCAATTGGGTATTCAACTTGTCTTCGAGTCAATCCATGTCACATGCCCCAATTTGCAAAACAATTTAATGTTATTGAGGAACATTATGTTATATTTTATGCTAAGTTTGTAATTGATGAAAAAGTGAGGTCAAGAATAATTAATGTATTTCATAATATTTTATTAATAAATAAATAAATGATGAGACAACAGCTTAGGGAAGCTGTTAGAAGGGTGTTAACTAGTCACTTGGTGGAGAGTATACTAACAAGTGGCAGCATCCTCAAACTACTTCTAACTGTTGCAGGTGGCAACTTCTCTATATTTGTGGTCATGATTCCCCAAGAAAGTGGAATTGGAGTAGGTAGCTCATTAAGTAAAAATTGACCCAGAAGACCTAGGCATTATTATAAAACTTCCCATTGAAGACAGCTGAGGCTTCTCATTCTAGAAATGTGATCATTCAGTGTGAATGAAGCACACATGAGAAATTTGATGGAGGGGACTTATTGAAGTGATTTTGAGGGGTTAACTATTGAGAACTAAACTTATGCAGCTGTTAGGCTGAAGTTCTTACTGCCGTGAGCAGATTTGGATTACTACTGTAATGTGACCAGTCAGGTGACAGAAGGTCTTAAGGATACATCCTTCACCCAGTACTCTACCAGGAGGACCAGGAAACAGGCTCGGGGGTCCTAAGGAAGTGTAGACTAAGCTTTCTCCAGGAGTTGGTTGGGAGGAACAACCTCCTTAAGCTATTGTCACCTCATCATTTGACATGTTTTTAATTGTTTAGGTTATTTATAATTTATGTACTATTTTCAGCAAATGTTTATTAGTTTTCAAAGAAATGCATGTTATTGTTTTGATTAGGGTTTATACAGAAAAGAGCAATGTGTATTGATAAATTAGGAATATTTAGATTATGTCTTAAAGATAGTAGTATTATTTCTAAATGAAAAGTAAATAGAAATAAATTACCATACTGTATTTTTCCACGCCTTGCATAGGTAGTACTCTAGTACAGCTGGTTGATTAAGTAGATGTGATGATTTAGCTGTCAACTCTGAATGAAAATGCAAATATTTTCTTTTATAGTTTGTATGCGATTCATTCAAGAACATAGCAAAACATTCTTTATCTTCTAAATGTATCTATATTAATTAATTTCGAGAGAAGAACTGAAATTATATAATATTCAATAGTAGCTATACTAATCACAGAACAAATATTAGTCTTAATAATTGTTTTGAACATAATAGTAAAGTTAAATAAGTAAACATAGGAACAGTAAAATAAAATATAACTTAGGGTTTTAACCTAACTATTAGTTCTTAGGTCCTAAAATAAATTATTCTAAGTACATTTATGCATTCTGTACTAAAAATAAATGCTTACTGTAAACCTTTAGAATTTACCTAGGGTTTACGAAAGACAGGTTCTATCTTATTTACAAACTTGCAAAGTCTTACCCTTAATTCTTTCATAAAATTTAAGAGCTGTAATTATTTATTTATAAAAAGTAAAAATAGAAAAGTAAAACCAAAATTTATTCTTGTAAATTCCATCTTTTCCATAACTGTAGGGTTTTTGAAATAATAACCCTTCTAAGTAAAAACAGAGTACCAAATTTACTCAATAACATAGTAAACGTTCCAATAATATAATTACTGCAAACATTTAAATTCAGGATAACATAAAAAATAAATAACACTATTAATAATTTAACTGAGAGACAAAATAGAAAGTAGTGTAATGGCTCATAGGTCTTTTATAATTTTTAGTCGGGCTTAAAGCCTGTGAAAAAAAACCCTATAAATCCTTTTAAAAATAGAAAACAGTAAAGCAAAATTTATAATTACTAATAACCCTTAACAGTGTACAAATTTTGTTGACTGAAGAGTCTTATGATTACCCACAAAGACTATTTTAAAAATTGAGATAATCAGACAGTGATCAAGATAGCATGGTCACGGCTTTAAGTCGAGTTGGAAAAACCAAATCCTTTACATCGTCCAAGCCGTAAAGGCATTGTCACTAAAGCCTTAAAGTCAAGGCTACAATAACCTTCAACATTCTTGCACACAGTACCCTCTAGGTTTCAAAGTCATACAAGAATAAACAAACAAGAAGTAACAATCTAACATGTAAACCAAGGTCGTTTTATAACCAGCAGTGAAGTTCCTATCTTTCCAACCACCACATCACAATGCAGGAGAAAACCCTCAGTACAACCGGGGCTTACCAGGGTCTGCATTTTGAGGATTGAAAGAACGAGCTCACTTCAAACATCTAAAAACTATGAAGAGAACCTGCACTGAGCCACCATTAAATGGTTATATTTTAAATGTAAAATAATAAGAATTCCTTTTTAAAGAGAAAAACAAGACAGGCTTTTACCTTCTAGCTTTTTCCTTTGGTAGCAGCCGAAAAATGCCAAAGCCCGTGGGAAATTTCGATGGCACCTTGGAGAGCATTGCCTCAAATTTACTACACAGAATGCTTTTGTAAAAACCTGAGCCATGACTTCAAAGGAAATAAGCAGTACTTCAACCTGAATGGGAAACATTCAGAACTTAAGCTCTATCATTGTTTTTTAGTCTAAAGACACATAAAAAAACTATTCTTTACCCTTCACGAGACCTAGCTCATGAAGGAGATGGAAAACCGAGAATCCCACTTAGAGTAACTATGGCCATGAGCTCACATCTCGGCTGCACCAGACAAGAAACCCTTTCACTCTTGAAAATGAAGTTTAGGGTAAAGAAACCAAATTCAACTTAAAGATTGGGTTGATCCTCCACGTGTCCTTCTAGATCTTTCATTGACATGGGTAATTTCTCTATAGTCCTGTATGCAGATTGTAATCTACATTAATATTATTATAAATCAATCTTATAATCATTTAACGATGCAAATTCTATGATTGCCAATAATATATATTATTACCATGGAGTTTTCAATGCTTTAACCTTGTGTACTAGAACATAGTTAGAAAGACATATGTTTAGTGTCAAACTAAATTATGTAAACCAACCAACTTATCTCAAGTTTTACTAAATCAACTTGCATGAAGGTATAGTTATAGCTAAAGATGCATGAGGAAATTGAGGTAAAAGATACAAGTAAAAAGAATAAATAGTACAGCTTTATATAATGTGAAAATTATATAATGTTAAACCTAGGACAAGGTTGAAATGGTTTACATCTTTTGAATGTGAGGTCTTAGGAGTTTTTAGAGTAACTCTTTCCCAGCAAAATCAGATAGATTTGTGGTTTATGAACTATGAATTATTTCTTTTGTATTTTTCCAAAAGATTCAAATACTTATGTTCAAAACTAGACTCCAAATGTGTGCCTAAACTAAGTTGTAATGTCCCCAACCCTCCGACCAGTGAAGAGGATGCTACCATACATCAACCCCCTCTAGGAAACTAGCCCCATGAACATGGACATACATATAAACTAAAAAATAAAGTTCTTGGAAGTAGAAACATGCATACATGATTATCTTACAGTGGAAGCAACCCATACATTCAAGCATTCAACACGTTCATTATAATTCATTAACAGTAAATAAGATTACAGAAATGAAATTGTCAAGAATACTTATCTTATAAAGAGCTCGTCCCTCAACCATCTATGTCGCTGCAACATTCCACCCAACCATAGGCCAGCATGCTCCTTAATCTCTCAACAACACTGCCACCCCCAAGTCGGGCATGATTCCCCAAGGAATAAGGAACTAGCAAGCTTACACATAGCCAAGGATAACAAAACATTCAAGGGTACACAATTCATCCAAGCCAACACAGTTGGGTTTATCAGGCAACTAACAGATCAGCAACATAATTGGGTTTATTAGGCCATCCAAGAGATGGAAAAGGATAAATTCCAAGTTGGTGAGCTCATTACAGAGCTAGGGACCTACACTAGAACTAGCCTGACTTCTAAGACACCCACACACACCCAAGACAAGGAATTAGTCCCTTCTCTGCTACACAGTCCCTCAGGCCCTTACTTCCCTTCCAGTGTTATTCAGGGGTTGTGGATAAGAAGGCCAATGCTCTAGCTCTGTTGGTGTGGTTCCCAGACACACCAGGTTTATAAAGAAAACCAAGCCCTCATCCCTACTCCAATATAGTCCAAAGACCAACCACTGCATACATGCAGTCAAACAAGCGATTCACAGCTTGGATATGGAAAACAATTCCTGAGTTGTTCTTAGCCCTATCATGGCCAAAATGACTCCAAAACAATCGACAGCAGCCCCAAAATGTAAAGGCATACATAGCCAACCAACGTGGGGAAACAAGAGCTCGTTCTCAACAATGAAGCCATCGGGGAAACTTACACAGACCACAATGGGGAAGAAAACAGACTCCCAACCTATGCGTGAGGGAAACTTACACGTAGGACCCAAAATCTGGATGTAAAACACACCAGATACCACACTGTAGAAAACATGAATGGCAGCCAAAACCGGCTCCCCTTCTTGCTACATGAGACCCAACAGAAAGAATCCCCTACGTGAGGAACAGGACCTCCCTCTCTCTACATGAGGATGGACGATAATGGAGGATGGTGATTGGGAAAGTGTGGGAGATTTCACAGTGCCATTTTGGTGAGAGTGGAATGATGGGCATAGTCATTTTTTCTTCCCAACGTGAGGTTCGATTTGCTGGTGGAGTGTGCGTGTGGGAAAGGACTGACAGTCTTGCCACACTCCACTCCCCAGCCATAACTGCCCCAACTAACAGTAGAACATTTAAGGTGGTAGTTGGATAAGACAAGGGAAGGTGAGCAAATCAAAAGGGTAGTGACACATGGCTTCCCCCCCCCCATGGGCTCAAGGTTTAACATCCCCCCCCTTATCCTTAAGAAAATCATGCCCTTTTCATTATGGTTGTAGTGAGCATAGCTGGTTGGGTTTATTTAATTAAAATGCATGTTTACATGATGACAAAACTCAATATGTGCTGTATGCCACGATATAACATCAGCAACGATTCCGTTCACCGAAACATAACACAATCAAATCAATGGTGGGCCTTTTTCCTTTAGCTCCATACCACGATTCATTACAATATATACATCATGTACATTTAATGCAAACGAGGTCAAAAATGGGGTGTTACATTCCCCTCCCCCTTCAATAGCACTATCCTCAGTGCTTTACAAAATTTGAACAAAATGCTACACTGGTATCACCTCAATGTTCCGTAGAATTGAACAAAAATGGATGTGCCAATCACATGGCATCCTCCAACTCCCATGTAGCCTCTTCAGGTCCGTAGTGCTCCCATTGCACCTTTACCTGACCTATGGCCTGATTTCGGAGCATTGTGACCTTCTTGTCGAGGATGCGCATTAGATCGGTTCAAAACTCTCCCCCAGGTTTCTCCTGAATCACATCCCAATTTATCACATGGTTAGGATCATGTACATATATTTTAAGCAAAGAAACATGAAAAACATAATGATCTCTAGTGCTAGCAGGAAATGCAAGTTTATATGCAACTGGCCCTATTCTTTCAAGCACTTCAAATGACCCAAAATATCTTGGTGACATATTGGCACAACTTCCAAGCCTCAAGGAACTTTTCTTTGCCCTCACTCTGAGGTAAACATGATCTCCAACATTGAACTCTATGTTCACCCTATGCTTATCTGCATAGCTTTTCTGCCTGTCTTGTGCTGCTTTCAAATTCTGCTTGATCTTTACAACCTCTTGCTCCATTTCCTTGAGCAATTTTGGACCAAGCACAACCCTGTTCATTGGATTATCCCAAGTCAATGGTGTCCTACACCTTCTTCCATACAAAGATTCATATAGACTCATCCCCAAGGATGCATGTTGTCCATTGTTATAAGCAAACTCTACCAAGTGTAAGTAATCTTCCCAGTTGGTTGGTTTGTCCATCACGTACATCCGAAGCATGTCTTAAAGCACTTAATTAACTTGTTAGAATAATCAACCCATAGTATTTACCCACTTAGACATTATTTCATTTATTTTGTCTTATTTGCCTAGTACATGAGTCCCACCATGTGCAAGTTG
>LPNX010630550.1:0-29312 GCA_001517045.1 Pseudotsuga menziesii
ATATATATGTATATATGTATATATATATATGTATATATGTATATGTATATATACATATATCTATGTATGTATACATATATATATGTATACATACATATATATATGTATACATATATATTATTGATTCTATATAATACATTGTTTTATGTTTCAAAGGGAAAGCCCGAGAGGCACTTTGTTAATGTGTTTTGGCATTTAGTTGAGGGTGCTTAACTAAGAGGCAATGTATAACTACATACACTTGTGATGAAATTTTTATTATGTTCATGCACAAATGATTGTGATGAAATTTTGAGAAACCAATTTACTATGTTTTTATGCATTTTTTCTATTCATGCTTGTGCACATGCATTTCATTTTGTTATGGCCATTTCCAAGGAACCTTATGCAATTAGTATCATGGGGAAATGTCCTTTGAGGTTTGGAAATTTGGGCTTCAGGAGGATGGATACATTGTATAAAGGGAGGAGTTCTAATTTTTTAGATTTTTGGTTGCATTAGGAATTTTTTAGTTCTTGAAAATGAATTCATTGTAGTTATTCACTCATCTTGGTTGAGGGATATGTGAGTTTAATTAGTGACTCAGTATTTTCCAATTTGCTAAATAATACAAAATTTGGTTTTTTTATACTATTAAAAAACAGTATTCTAGGTTTAGAATTGACAAAAAAGAATGTTATGGGTGATTGAATTACCTAGTTAGATGATAATTCACTGGTGAATTTTCCTCCCTACCTACTAAATCCGCTCCTCCAACAATCCTAAGCACCCAATTCACTCCAAAATGCTCCAATTCGTCGTTGGTTTCGTGTTCTTGATGGGTAGAATAGGCCATGGTTTTCGGGACTATCTATATAAATTAATTTTAGTTTTGCAAATCGCGTACATGTTTTGTATTTTTATAACACGTACACAATATGGTTTCGAATCATACATGTCTCGTGACATGTAAGGCTCGGGTTGAACCATAGAAAGTGCTATGTAGCAAAAACGCGTTGTATTTTTTGGTAACATGATTGTGTTTTTGAAAACTACGATTGCATCTAAAAGGTCCCTCATCTTCTTGCACTGACCCATGGACCAATAAATGATATATCCTTTTAGCAATTCCATCCTCCCCCGTCAATTATTAGACCACAAAGTTATGAGTTCCAAGGGTCCCACATCCACCCATCCTAGGGATTTAAATTTATCTGAGAAAAAAACAAGAGTTCCATCGTCTCATGTAGAGGATCCCCAAATCTCTCCTCGGTTCACTATCCAGTTCAAATCTCCACCTAAGATCACTCTTTATCCTTCAATCCATTGTCTAGCAAGAAACGACAACAAAAAATCCTATTTACCCGAGCATAGGGTCCGTAAATATATATAAGGGTCAAGCTCATCCCAAGGCTATGACTATAGAGTTCATTGCATAGACAGAAGAGAAAAACATAGATATTAATTATGGTTAATTGGAGCTCTAACATGTAATGAGTCCCCTCAAAAAAACTTCTACACCCAACACAATAAAATTCCAATTATTTTTTTTATTTATTTGTATAGAATATTATAATGGATCGATATATGTTGGACAAACAAAGGATCTATTGATAAGCATATGTATTTTATATGTTGATAATGTTGATGGTGACAAGGATATTATTAATATTTTAAAATTTAATTAAAATTCTATATTTTGATATTTAGAAAAGTAATATTATGAGGACATAAGTAAGCGCCACAATATTTACAAATTTAAGGGACTTGACTCTAAGGGTTCCATTTTTTAAGTGGGATAGGGTTCGAAAATCCACGGTACTCGGAGGAGACACCTAAAAATCTAGCCATGATAAGGGTTGGCGTGGCCCATGTCGGGTGTGATCATTGTTTTATTTTAATGACTTATATGCCCTTAGCTCACAATTTATTACACCACAAGCTATTCCTACAAGCCATAAACACTAGCAAAAAAAATGTTGAATTACACTTAGGTAATGAGTCTTACTACCAATTGTCTTGTTTCGATCCATTTTGGACTAGGATGCTTCCCCACATTTTTGGATGGAATCCTTAATAAATTTGTTGACATATATTAGTGTTCCTAATTTAGGGGGACTCAACCTAGGCACCCATTGGTAGGAAACTAGTGATATGTGCCCAACAACATTTGTGACAACTAGTTGAGCTAAACCTTTGAGAACTTTTTTACTAAGGAAAGCCTCACATAGAAACCTAGGGGATGATTCCTCACACTATATATGGCATCACTAGAAAATCCATCAGCGTAGACTAGTACACCTCACTTATGGAGATTCAAACTGAGCATGAACTAAACAAATTCTCATCAACATTGACAACAATTAGTCGAAATAACACTTTAGGCTATCTTCCGTGTGGAAAATATCAATCATTCAAAAAAATGATCATAAATTTCCCTCAAGGCACTTACATCTATTTATTTCCAATATTGCATTCATCTCGTTATTTCACAAAAGACTTTAGATTCATTCATCTTCTGGAAAAGATCAGCTTTAGAATTTCCCTTTCGTTGCTCTATAAGCTAAACATATAGCTTAACTTTCTCTTGAGTCATACAAAACTACAAATAGCTTCAAAAATATGTATTTATGTCATCATGATGTATCTATGTTGTTTTAAGATTAGGGAGAGTGTCTATTCATATGATCTTCCACCATCAACAAGCATGTAGCTAGAAGTAAAGCATTTCTGATAGGCCTCTTCATTTAGCTCGCAATAAACATGGTTGAAAGTAATAGAGGAAAATTTTCCTAACTGACTATGTATTTGATTCAACAAAGGTTGTAAATGAGGGGCCTTGATTTGTATCATGTTATTTTCCCATTCCATTACCATATTAGAATCACCAAAGACCTAGATATTATGAATATTTTGAGCTAGTGATATGTGTAGGAGTGACCAGAGGGATGAAAACTCTACCTTACTATTTGTGCAGTGAACTAGTCCATAAAAAATGTTCATCTTCACATCCTATAAAAGATATTTAATTCCTCCATAACCTCCTAATGAAGGATATCCTTGGCTTGCTCCATCAAAGTAATCCCATGTAATACTCTTATTGAAGCTTGTATGAACCAGAATATGAGGTTTTTTTCTACTTTTCTTCTTGTTTATGTTCTTTTGTCCAATGGATAGTTAAGGCTGAAGTGACTTAAATAGGGACTCTCTGATCTTGGAATATTGTTGAGTTACTCTCCCACCACAAACCATAATGATAACTACAAATAAAATAACGCTACAGGATTTCTCAGTGATAGTCCCCTTATCGCAAACTACAGACGAAGAATAAACTGATGGGCGATAATGAGTTGGAGCACATCCAGAGAAAGCGAGAAAATCAAGAATTTGAATTATGTCAACATCAGCAAAAAAAGGAAAAAATCAAGCAACAACATGATGGCATTAAGAAGACGTGTAAGTTGGAAATTACAAAAATCAACAAAGTGGTATCAAGTAATTCCGAAGAAATATTTCGACTACGAAATCATAACAAAACATTGATTGTGAATATTAAAAAACAGAAACAAAGTTGCAAGAAGGAATAACCCAATGAAGGCCTCAAAGGAAGATTTCTAGAAAATCAAGAAGAAAACCAACACCTAAAGAATCTTAATCAAGAACTAGAGAAACAAATTGAGAATTTAAAAGAGGACAAAAAGTCGCAAGACAAAAAGTTCAAGAAGATTCAGAGTAAAAACAATCTACTAGAGAAAAAAATAGTGCAAATCCAGAAAGAAGCATCCATACTATCCGAAAAACACATGTTGAGGAAGTAAATTCATTCATCGTCACAAATAAAAAAGAAGTCAATACAGTCAAAGAACAAACAACAAGAACTCCTTATCAACACCCCAATTATAAATGTTATTTTGACCAACGAAAGGGTCAAAATAAACACACTCATAAGAGAGATGATGCCAGATGAGAAAGAACAGAAAATCAAAATTCAAAACAACAAACAAGAATACCTATCCCACAAAGTGATAAAATATCGTTGATACAAATTGATTTGGGATGGACCACATCAGAGATGATGCAATGGTTCTGATGGGGAATTCGTAACTCATTTCACCTTGTTTCATCAAAATTCACAGTGACTAAACACAAAAGATCGAGAGATAACATTACAAGAAAAACCCATACATAATCATTGTCGTCAAATAAGATTTGAGGAAAAAGCTTCCCTTAAGGGGAAGGGAATGTAACAATAAAATAATAAATTATTATTATTATTAATTTATTATTAATTAAACACTCTCTAAGCTAATAGTCATGCCCTTTTATGAAAAGGTGCATGACGGGATTATATAAATCTCATACCTGAGTAACTATTTATGATCTATCTTACATTCTAATACATTATTACATTTTTTCCATTTATGGCATTTATACGTTACTTGTACTAGCTATTTAATTAGTAAGGAACTCTTGTTCCTTCAGTTGGAATCTTTCCATAGGTTTGTTCTATTATAAATTAATATGTATTGCGCCGAAGAGGCTCATTCTAGATCCCAATATGGCAGAGATGTGTAACTCCTCCAGTATTCATCCTAAATTTGACACATTTCCTTTATAAAAAATAATAAAAAATTATGAAAAATAACGTGTGGGCTCAAATTAAATTTAAATTATTTAAAACTGCATATATATATATATATATAAGTGCACAAATTTTATAAATTAAACCCATAATCATTCCATGACACACTTTCTCAACATTTCCACTTTAAAAATAGGTTTGCACTTCGTTACGCTGCACTTGTACCCAACGCACCTTTAGGTGTACCCCGGGGAGAGAGGGACAATTTTTCAACTAGGAGGGGTGTTATTGAGAAATGGTGGTCATGGATGGACAAGTTGGCCCTCCTTTAAGAGTATTATGGATTACTGACACTGCTAACTGCTCTTAAAGAGGTTTTTAACCTCAAGTTTGGTGTTTGGGACCCCTAAGGGTTGACCATTGGGTCTCATGGCTCCATATCCTGCTCGTGCACTCTGGTCACCTCTTCTTCACCTAGGAGACACCCATCTTCATTCGCAGGCACTTTGTACACCCTCTTTGCCCTTTAGTTGGTGTCTCCTTGCTCTCCTTGGACTTATTTCCTCAGAGGAAGACATCCTCCAGGTTAGGTCATTTTCATGCTTTAAGGAGGGCATTGAGGGATTTTACAACATTCTCAAGGGTTAGATGGGGTATAACGCCCTCCCTCTATCTCACTCAATCCTTTCATTCGGAGTGATTCTCTTATTTGAGCGTTTTTTGTCACCTATGGGTGCAAATACCCCAGGTAGCCTACCTTGAGCCTACATAATGGCTATATTTTACTATTATTTTGTTTTAGTTTTAAATTGACATTTGAAAGGCGACCAAGATTTTATTTGTAAAAGTGAGTGTGAGATCATATAAATAGATATCCTCACTGTTATAACATCTTTTTGTCTTCTATTTTTGAACCAATTGCTTGTCTTAAAAGTATGGTTTTTCTTATTGTTTTAAAGTTTTGACCTTGGTTTCTTTTAAAATATTTTGTTTTTAACCTTATGTTTATAGTTGATTTAACAAGTTTTCTTTTTAATTTTTGCTTTACTTAATTAATTTGATGGGTTTTATGGGCTTATAGGATGTATATATTTCTGAAAGGTTCTAAAGAAATATCATAAGACCTTACTTAAAGTTATTTACCAAAAAACAACACTTTGTTTGGAGTTTTGGTTAAAAAAATCATAAAACAGGGATTCCTGTAGCGCTAGCCAGAAAAAGTTACACAGGAGCGCTACAAGAAAGTCGCGCATGCTAAAATCATCATTTTTTCGGTCCAATTTCTTCGGGATTCTTATCTGTGAGGTTTCAATCACATTATTTGGTGCTTTTGATACGTGTCCTCCATGGTTTAATCATTGAAACAGGTGGATGATCATCATAAGGGCGAGATCGTGGGATTTCATGCAGAGCAGGTAAAATGATGACAGTGAGTAGAATGAGACAAAAAAAATTTGGGAATATGTTTCTCATCTGAAGGACATGAAGAATACTGAAGATCGTGGTGAGAACACAGTGCTGAGAAGTTGGGATTTTTCCACTGAACAAGAAATTAGGGCGTTTCAATAGTGACTATTTGGAGTGCTCTGGACGGTTAGAGACAAGTGGAGCATGAAATTCGACACTTAACCATTGAAATAACTACAATCCAGCACTCATATTGGTCTTCTAAACAGGTAGCCCACGTGCCATTGCTAGGGTTTTCTTAATTTGGGGATTTTTCTGAAGAAATCCTTAATGATAAAATTTGAAGGCAAAATATGAGTTTTTCTTTACCTAATACATTGTAAATGATGAATTATTAGCAAATACATTCAAAGTATTCATCAATTAAAACAGTAAAATTCAAAGTAGAGCTTGTTGGAGTTTCCTAAACTGTGTTTTAGGTCAGACTGTTGTGATTTGAAGATAGTTAGACTATGGTATATCGAAAGGAGTTGTTAAACCATAATAAATATGAAAAAAAAGTGGAAAAACAAACAGAGCAGAGCCCACTGACCTAAGCTGGGTGGAGAATTTTCCAGAATGTGCACAGTTATTTTCAAAGGCAGGATGGTTGATGTTCTTTAAGGAAATTGAGGGTTATCATGCTGAAGTGTCATACAAGTTTGCTCAATGTCTAGATAAAGACATAGTGTCTTTTGACAGCTTAAAGTTAAAATTGACTAAGGAATTGATAGCTAAGGCAATAGGGATCTTGAACGAGGGAGAGTTATGGTTTAAAAAGGTTCCATTTACCTTCAATGCTCAAAAGTATTTTCTCCCTGGTGTGATTTCATATTGGGGTAAAGGTGTTCCAATCCATAACTTCAAACATGAATGGATTGAGCCCATTAAAGTCTTGTAGAGTTATATTACCTGTGAGGGTAGATATGATTTTGAATTCAAATATCATTTTAGGTTTCTTCAGCACCTAAGTGATGAGTCCAAAATGAACTTACCTTTATTCTTTCTAAAAAGTCTACAAAATATGTCATGCAGAGTTAGACAACACCAAGATCATACAAAGCAGTCTGTTTTCTATCATGGACTTATCAAGCTTATTATAAACACTGTCTTGCAGAGTAGGGAGAAGAGTTGGGAGCATTTCATTTTTTGGTCAGGTTTTAAAACTGATCAAGAGGGACAGTCTCAAAGAAGACAAGCAGATAAAGGACAGACTGTGATTAAGAAGCTCAGGGAAAAAGTAATAGTCAAAAATGAAGACAAGATGACACTAGAAGAAGTTTCAAATACTGAAAATAAAAAATTTGAATTTGAACAGCAAGTTAATGATAGTGAAAGCAATACTTTACAGTCAGAAATCAAGGAAGATAAGCCTGTTGAAGATGTTGTACCTGCAAAATTCCAGATGTAAAAGAAGATATTCAAGTACAAAAACAAAGCCCTATCACAGTTCTATCAGATGAAGATGATAAATTCTTATTTTATGATGATAAATTTCATGTTACATGCGAAGCTAGGGTTTCTGCTGATCAAAAGCTTTACACCCATTATGATGAGAAAGCAATGTCAAAGAGAAAGAAAATGAAAGTTGTTGAGTTTGCCTCAATTACTCATCAAGGAAAGACTCTTAATATGTTGGGAGAGATTTCTGTAGTATGGAGACCTAAAACAAGACCTAAGAATAAACTTAGATTCATAGAAGACTTGGAGTGTGCAAAGATTATTGAGAATTATGCTCTGTTTTTTCTGTTTTGGGTTATTGAAATTGAATGCAGACCACGAGCTGATGGAGATGGATTTTAGAAAAAAAAGAGTTTTTTGTTCATAAGATACCCATTCACAAAAACCTCTCTCATTTTTGCAACAACTATCAAGTTTTGAAATATTCAGTTTAATCTTTACAGCCTATTTTTCAGGGTTTTAAAAATATTTAATATTTTCCTATTTTAGTGTTCATCTTGCGGGGAATATTCTGATTGATTGGAGATGAATTTTTAAAAACCAAGAGAGGATTTTTTTTCAACACGGACCCATTCACAAAAACCTCTCTCATTTTTTACACAGGTGTCATGAATTGAGAGATATCAAAGCTTATTTGACACCTATTTTTCAGAAATTCACCATATTTACCAGGAATCCGATTTTGCTATTTTTAGTCAATTAGTTGAAAGTTAGTTAATGTAACTGCTCGGTAGTTTCAAAATCGACCTAATGAAGGGAAGATAGAACTACTTCTTTGTAATTATAAAATATGGACAAGGGTACAGGAGAGGGGTTCGATTTTTTTGCTAACAAGGGGAGGTCATCATACTTGTTTATGAGCTAAGTAAAGACTCTTATATGTATTTTTAAAACTGAATTATGAAATATATGCTCTATATGCCCTTGATTTTATTCTCTGGTTTCATTTATAACTTGTTTTAGTTACTTAGCTAGTAAATTCATTACTTGTTTAATGTTTTTGTGCTTGGAATGCTTGCCATCTGTGGGTGAAATTCAGTATTGTGTTTTCTGTTGGATTATGGTTTATATGTTATGCATCTCAGCTATTCAATGCTCATGATTTAGTGTTTAATTTGGATTTATGAATGTATGCCCTCTTGTCTTCAAACTCCTCAACCAAAAAACCTTGAAAACCCTAAAAACCATATTTTATTTTATTGAGATTATTGAGATTGCGTTGGCTTGTTCTCTTGTAGTCTGGGAACAATTTCTGGCACTAACACTCACTTTCATTTGTAAATAAAAAATTATGGGATACATCACTATACACTTGGTTTACCCTTCTTAGGGTTTCTTTAGATGGATGCGCTCCTCCTGAAGAAGTTATATGGTTAATGCAAGCTATTTTTATGGTAATTCTTTCATGAATGTCTTCTTTTGGTGATGCTTCAATTTGTTGGATGAACACAAGTGAAAGGAGGTCAAGCTTCTTACCTTCTTGTTTGGATGGTTGTAGATGGGCATGTCTGAGTCTTAGTGGTAGCCTTAGAGCCGCACTTTGCCCTAGGATGGGCCATTATCTTTGCTTCCTGTCTGTTATATTTTTATCATTTAAGCAATACGATCTTAGGATCTTATCTCATAGAATAGCATATACAACAATCAATCATAAGAGATAATAAACACAAAGTTTTTCCTCGTGGAAACCATAAAGGAGAAAACCCTGCAACTTGCTCATAGATAGAATGAACACCAATGGTGGCAGTAAAACCCAAAGACAATAAGATGATCT
The DNA here is from genome assembly GCA_001517045.1 of Pseudotsuga menziesii. Classification (NCBI taxonomy): domain Eukaryota; kingdom Viridiplantae; phylum Streptophyta; class Pinopsida; order Pinales; family Pinaceae; genus Pseudotsuga; species Pseudotsuga menziesii. The sequence continues at coordinate 9,243 of LPNX010630550.1, forward strand.
CCAACATCTATTCTCTCTCTTATCCCAAATCCTTCTCTCTCACTCATGCGCTACAGTTGAGCGTGAGTGACTGTGTGATAAATAGAAAGGCTCACTCTCTATTTATACTAGTTTTTGACTTGACAACAACTTACCAGGGACGAATTCTCTAGGAGAGTCTAATAACCCTAGTGCCCCACAACTGCGGGGACTTTAACCCTTGATCAACAAGGAGGGTTATCCTCTATCACTTTACATGACTTGTTTACATTACTGATTCTCCCGATGGGAACATCGGGGACTAATCAAATACAATATATGAAATACATAAGTGAATACATTCTGAAGTTACAAATAATTCAACATCCCATCTTAAATAGGAAGGTATTCTCTTGACACAATTCATTAGCACAAGTCTTCTTCTCTAGATCATCATAACTAGATCATCACTAGATCATTATCAAAGTTGGACCATTAGTGGATCATCATCATCATTGATATGCTATCTTGATCAATTGGTGCTATCTCTCAATTCTACTCATCACAGGAAGTTCTATAGAGCCAACCATTTTTCATGTTGGTTGTAGGCCTAGCCTCTAGGTAGTTCTTCATCTTCTTCAGCACTTATATTTGACCATGGTAGGCCCAGTCTACCACCATGTCAGAAAGGCCCACCCAGCACTTACATCTGACCACGGTAGGAACACATCCAATATCCATGTCAGAATGGCACGCCAAACCCTCACATCTGACCCAGTCAGAAATGCCCAGCACTCACATCTGACCATGGGAGGCCCAGCCTACCACCATGTCAGAAAGGCTTGTCCAGCACTTATATTTGATCCATTCATAAAGGCCCAGCACTCACATCTGACCATGGGAGGCCTAGCTTTCCACCATGTCAGGATGGCTCATCCAGCACTTATATATGACCTAGCCAGAAAGGCCCAGCTCTCACATCTAACCATGGGAATCCCAGCCTTCCACCATGTCAGAAAGGATTAGCACTTATATCTAACCATGGGAGGCCCAGCCTGCCACCATGTTGGAAAGGCTCTGCACTTACATCTAACCATGGGAGGCCCAGCCTACCACCATGCCAGAAAGGCTCTGTACTTACATCTGACCATGGGAGGCCCAGCCTGCCACCATGTCAGAAAGGCTCTGCACTTACATATAATCGTGGGAGGCCTATCCTACCGCCTTTTCAGAATGGCTCTGCACTTACATTTGACCATGGGAGGCCCAACCTACCACCATGTCAGAAAGGATCACGGACTCATCACTTCCCCTTGGAAGGAACCTCAATCTGGAGAATAGCAAGCTTCCCCCTAAAGTACTCAAACTTCACTCTGGCCAATGGCTTGGTCAACACATCAGCTATATGCTCGTCCATCACAACATACTAGAGCTTCACTGCTCCTCTCTACACCATATCCCTGATATAGTGATATTTGATCTTGATATGCTTCGACTTGTCATAGAACACTGGGTTCTCTTACAGCTTCACACAACTCTAGTTGTTGCAATTTATACAAGTAGCATCCAACTAGAGATCAAATAAATCATATAGTAGCTTCCTCAACCACATTGCCTCACAACTATCCGAACAAGCTGTTACATACTCTGCTTCATCTGTACTCAGTGCCACGTATGATTGCTTCCTACTAAACCAAAAGATCACACCTGATCCCATACTAAAGCAACACCCTAAAGTGATATTCCTATTAATGGCACTTCCTACCCAATATGAATCAACATAACCTTCCAGGTTAATCTTCTAATTCACCTCATACTTGAGCCCATAATCAACTATACCCTTTAGGTACCTCAGAATATGCTTTCAACAACCAGGTGAACATGTTTGGGATCTGTCAGGAACTGGCTCAATGTGTTCACAGAAAAGCAAATATATGGTCTTGTATTTGTCAAGTACATCAAGGACCCATTCATCTAACGATACAGCATAGCATCAACTGACTCTGATGAAGCATCACTCAATAGTTTCAGGTTCGATTCCATAAGTGTGGTCATGGCCTTATAGTCTATCATCCCGAACCTCTTCAGGATCTCTACTGCATACTTCCCTTGTCCTAGGGAGATTCCATCTACATTATGCCACACCTCCATACCTAGAAAATAGTTCATCATACCCAAGTCCTTCATCTTGAACTCGACAGCAAGCTTCCTCTTTGTATCAGCAATCAACCCATCCTCACCTGTTACAAACAGATCATCTACATACAGTAGGATTATCACTTGGTTCCCTTCCTCAACCTTATAGTAAAGGTTGGAATCTGCATTACTCTTCATAAATCCCAAACTAGTCAGGAAGCCGTCAATTTTTCCGTACCATGTCCTTGGTGCCTGTTTCAAATTGTACAGGGCTTTCTTCAATTTACACACATGAGTTTCCTTTTTCATGTGTCTCAAAACTGAGTGGCTGATCCACATACACTTCCTCTTCCACAACACCATTCAAGAAAGTAGTCTTGACATCCATCTAGTGTATCTTCCATTTCATTACTGCAGCCAGAGAAAGTACTGATCTGATGGAAGTGTATCTGGCTACAGGTGAAAAAATTTCCTCATAATCTATTCCTTCTTTCTAGGAGAAGCCACGAGCAATAAATCTTTCTTTATATTTCTCTATGCTTCCATCTGCAACATGCTTGATCTTGAAGATCCACTTGGAGGTCACAACAGACTTCCCTTCTAGTCTTGGAACAACATCCCAGACATCATTCTTCATGATCAACTAATACTCCTCAATCATAGAATCCTTCCAATCTTTCTTGTATGCCACTTCTTCATAGTTGGAAGGTTCTTTATCAATGATATCACATAATAGGGCTACATTTCTGAAGTTGGACCTAGTTCTCTTCCTCTCTCTGTGCATCTCTTCTGAAGCGCCATATCTTTCTGCACCTTGGATAGCCTCTTGTAACCATGCAATTTTCCTCTTGTGAGGATTCTTTTTCTGGGTGGATCTATAGGTTCTTGCGGTTCTTCTATTTCTCGATCTTCTTCTTGAGTTGCATCGTTCATAGTTGTATCTTGAATTCTGGGTACTTATGTTTCTTTAGGGTCTTCAGCATGTGTCTTTATGGATTTGATGTAAGCTGAGTCTTCGTCAAATGTTACGTCCCTGCTGATGTCGATCTTCTTGAATCCTAGGAAATATATTCTGTAAGCCTTTGAGCTTTCACTATATCCCATAAATATACCCTTCTTTCTTGAAGGATCTAACTTTGTCCTCTTTTTTCTTTTGGAATGTGTATGTACATTGGACAGCCAAATATTCTAAGATGATTGACTTCTAGTTTCTTGTCGGAGAAGACTTCTTCAGGTGTCTTGTTCTCAAGTACTCTATGTGGAGTACGGGTCTGTACATACACAGTTGTCCTAGTAGCTTCTGGCCATATATGCATGGGAAGATCTTCATCATGAAGCATTGCCCTTGCAACTTCCATGATCATTCTATTCTTTATTTCTGCAACCCCATTCTGTTGTGGATGATATGGAGTGGTCAACTCCCTCCTAATCCTTGATTCTCTACACAATTCTTTGAATTCATTTGATGTGATTTCTCCTCCATTATCTGATCAAAAGGTCTTGATTTTATTTTATGTGTGGTTCTCGATCAAGGCTTTGAATTCCTTGAACTTACTGAATACTTCATCTTTTTTCTTCAAGAAGTATATCCGTGTCTTCCTAGAAAAATCATCATTGAAAGAAACATAGTATACATACCCACTCAATGAACTGGATGACATTGGACCGCATACATTAGAGTGGATGATTTCCAAGATTCCTTTTTCCTTGCTCTCACTACTTGGAAATTTCTTCTTTGTGTTCTTTCCTTTCACACATCCTTTGCAAACTCCTTCATGTTTTGCCTGTATTTCTGGAAGACCTTCAACAACTTTTCTTGCAAGTGGTAGTGCTCTATAGTTCACATGTGCAAGCGTTCTGTGCTAAAGTTCATTTGGCTCTACTAAGTCATGGACCAAGGGTTGTTCTGGTTGGCCCTTTAGCTTGTATAATCCTCCCTCTTTCTCTCCAATCACAACTACATCATCTATAGTCTTTCCCTTTTGTCACACCCCGGTTTTGACCCCGTTTGCATGATGTATATAATGTAATTAATCCTGGTGAGGAGCTAAAGGAAAAATCCCCACCATCGATTTGGTTGTGTATGTTTCGGCAATGGGGATAGTTGCCGATGGTATATCGTGCTATCCGGCACATTATAGTTTGGCATCATGTAAATACGCACATCAATTAAAAATAAACCCACAACCAGCTACGACAGTGCAACGTTAAAATGAAAAGGGCATGATTTCAAAGGATAAGGGTGGGGGATGTCAAACCTTAGTCTATGGGGGGGAATCCATGTGTCACCACCCTATTTAATTGCCCATCTTTCCTTTTCTTATCCAACCACCTTTTAATTTTTTGATGAAGTTGTTGAGGCAGTTATGGTGGGAGTGGAGTGTGGCAGGACTGTCAGTCCTTTCCCACACACACACTCCACCAGTAATGAACCTCATGATGGGCAGAGGAATGAATATGCCCTTCATTTCATTCTCTCCACTACACGCATTATCCCCATATTGTCTGTTCATTCCTCACGACAGTCGGATGATTCTCAAATAGTGTACTCACACATAGGCGGAGCTATTCATCCTCATGCAAGGACCATTGTCTGTTCATTATTCTCACGTACAGGAATTCTGCGTTGGTTTTCCTCACACAGGGAGCGGGTGAAATCGTGGCTGTCACTCAGGATTCTCAGGTACAGGAGCCATTTTTATGCTCAGGAACTGCGTGTAAGTTTCCTTACTGATTTGTGGCCCGCGCATATGTTTTCCTCTGTGTTTTGCAGTTTGGTGCAAGTTTCCCTCACGCACAGACCATTGGAGTCATTTTCCCATGTTGTGAGTTGTGCTCACTGATTACATTTTGGGACTGTTGTCTTCCCCACATTTTTGTTGGCTGTGGTGTCCAATTACGTTTTGGGCCACTGTGTATTCTTAGTGAGTTGTTTTCTGCCATCCATGATGTCCCTATGAAGTAGCCATTTACGATTTTGGCTGTGGGGGTGTGTTTCCATACCGATTTTGTGGTCTGTGTATATGTTATTCCCTGCCCAAGATGAGAGTTTGGTCGCGTCTTCTATTTTGGGATACATATTTCCTGCCTAGGTAAGTTCTTCAGTCATTACATTGGGGATTGCGTGTGTTGTGGGCTCGTGGATGTTGATGGGTTGTTGATTGCCACATAAATTGGTTGTGTTTTCCTCTGTCCACGCTGGGATTTGGGTTCTTCCTCTATTTTGGGACTATGTAAAGTTTCCATCGTTTCCATTATGAGTTTGGGCTACTGAAGTACCCTGGTTTTGGGTTGTTGCTGAGTTGTTTTGGCCACGCTAGGGCCAAGAACAACTCTAAGTTGTCTTGTGGCTTGAGTTGTGTTTCATCTTTTGTTTGGAACTATCATCGGTTGTCTTTGCCTTCTTCACAAAGCTGTGAAGGGATTGTTTTACTGCGTGTATGCAGTGGTTGGTCTTTAGACTGTGTTGGCTTGGCCGATTGGATCATGGCCTGATAAACCCAACTATGTTGGCTTGCTGATTGTGTCCCTTGGCTATGTGTAAGCCTGCATTGACCCTTATTCCTGGAGGAATCATGCCCAGCTCGGGGGTGGCAGTGTTGCTGAGAGATTGATGAGCACGCTGGCCTATGGTTAGGTGGAACGTTGCAGCGACGTAGCTAGTTGCAGGGCGAGTTCTTCATTAAAATATAAGAAATTCTGATTATTTCATCTCTGCAATTTAATCTACTATTTAATGAATTATGATGAACATGTTGAATGCTAGAATGTGTATGTTGCTTCCACTGAATGTTGAGTAACTATGTATCCTTGTAGGATGGGTTATGCATCTTGGTATGTATTATGTTTAAGTTCTCAATTTCAGCATTGATGTCTGTTCATGTTCATGGGACTGTTTTCCCGTATGATTGGTGTTGGTTGCGTCCTCTTCGCCAGTTAGAGGGATGGGGACGTGACAGAGTGGTATCAGAGCTCATGTTGCAGCATGGGCTTGAATGGCCATGAAAGATGTAGTGACAGAGGCAGGTTGCCTTCTGCCCAGCAGCAATTAGGAAATTTGATGACAGTGAATGACTGAAAAATTCAAAAATTTGTCTAAGTGTTGAACAGTCGGCTCATCGAAGCACTTAGTGGAAAAGACTTCCGATGTAGCGGAGGAGCTAGGCGGAAGCACGCCCAACGGAGGGAAATTGGGAGGAAAATCACTGAAATTTTCTTAGTGTTCCATGTCCCTTAGCGGAAAATAGGTGTTGGGGGTCACCAACACCATGGAAGGATTTATCGGTTGTTAGTCCGTTGTTGCGGCTGCCGAAGGGACTAAAACGCCGATGCAGCAGTGTTAGTGGATCCAATTGCCGACAGTAGGAAAATTTTGAAATTTGGTTAAGTGTTGAAATCATTGGAAGAGAATAGTTGATAGAACGTCTGCCATTGGGGATGGATAAACAACTTCACGGCCGACGGGTAAGGCCTCCGACCGCCGACGCCATAAAGAAAGAAAGTTAAAAATTTCTCTAAGGCCGAAATCGAAAGAAGAAAGTGGTTCGTGTGCCGCCGTTGCAGAAGCGAAAAGCACTAACCTTTCGATGAGAAAAGACCGCTGATACTGATCAGGAGAAGATTGAAGATTGTTTTCCGCCGTTGCGGCTATTGATGGAGCTATTTCGCCAAAGATTAGTTGGTTGAACTGTCGACGACGACGGCGGAGTGAAAGTTGTCGAAAAATTTTCTAAGGCAAGGAAAACATCAGAGATTGGTAAACTTTAGTGGTGAACATCGGCAAGATATAGCAGATGATGCACCGCTGTTGCAGCTGTGGATGGAACTACTTTGCCAATGAAAAGAAGGGAACGGAGCCGCAACAGCGGTGGAAGGAAGAAGAAAAATTCCCAAAAAATTTTCTAAGTACAAAAAACGTCGGAAAAATTTAGTTGATTGGACTGCTGATGAGCTACGTCGGATGAAGTTAGTGGATTGAACGTCCACCATTGCGGCTGTCTAAGGGACTATCTTTTCGAAGGTCAGTGCACCCAATTGCCGATGAACAGTGGAAGAAGCTAGTTGTTTCGACTGCCGAAACGTCGAAAAATGATAGGAGATCAGAACGCCAAGGAACATCGGAAAAATTTAGTTGATTGGATTGCCGCCGTTGCAGATGTCTAAGGAACTATCCACCCGATGGATAGTGGTTCTGGTCGCCGATACAGCGGAGGAAATTAGACGTTCTAGCTGCCGAAACGTCGGATTGATAGTTAGAATGAGATCCAATTCTGCAAAGAGGAAATTTTGAGTTTTCAAAGTGGAATTTTCTCGGCAACTTCCAACTGTTTTCCAGTGGATTTCAGCAAACTGTCAGTGGGTTATAGGGCTGAAAAGAAAGAAAATTCTAGGTGGCTAAATTTCGCCTTTCAGACCTAAGTACATTTGGTAAAAATCATCATTTTGAAGAGGTGTGGTTTTCACACCCGAGGTCAAAATGAAGCCCGTGGACAAGCATTGGAAAGCTTATCCAACAGGGAACAAGGGAGAGTCACCAGAGTTTGAATGTGGTGCTGCAAAGTACTAGTGATTGCTTGGTGAAGAAATGTGCCACTGTCAATATGGAAAAATCTGGGAAATTGCATGCCTAGAGGTAGCAAGACTATGAAGTCTAACCAGCTGTTGTGTGGAAGAGGAGCTCCATGCGAGGATGTGGAACTTGAAAAAGGAAGTTTCCTTAAACCCTATATTGCTAACTATATTTATGTTTTATAAGCTTGGTGTACATAAATATTATGGCATGAGGATGTTGAAAATGCATGAGGATATGTATTGCATGCATAGGATATTGCATATTGGTAAGAGTAGTGGGGATTATACATTTATAATGAGCCACTAATGATAATCATTGCATTGGTGTTGGCATTGGTGGAAAAACCAACGACGACATGGACCTAGCTGAATATGTTGCTGATGCTGATGGATGTGACTAGCAACCCTCTGGAGAAAGGGAGGAGGCAACAAGTCCATAAACAAAAGTTGGTGAGCAAATTCTGCAATCTCCTGCAAAGGACCAACCAAATTGGTCATGTCAAGGGTGTAAGTAGGACCCATGAAGGTAAGAGTTTAACTATGGCAAATTTCAAGGAGTGGTAAAAGGTAAGAGACCTCATACCATGTGGATATTTGAATGCCTGTATATGTTGATTGAGCTTAATAGCCCAAGGAAAGTAAGTACTGATGATCTTGATTATAGTAATGCATCTTATATGAAGTAGTCATGGTTAGGCCATGCATGGTATGTTGAATGCATAGTACTCCTGAATCAATGCAAGGTAGCATTGAATGGATATGCATTAAGAATATTTTATGAACCTTGTAGCCATGCATTGAATTGATGCATATGAAGGGTGTGAGTGACTGATTGAATAAGTAAAGGTGCAAATGTTGTGATGCATTGCATGAATTCATTGAGATGAGTGCATGTGATATTATGAATAACTAATGGCTGAAATGATGAATTGATGACAATTCAGGAACCATTTCAAAGGATGTTATGAATGCAGGATAGTAAGTGCATAAAGAGGATAGTCATGATCAATTGGCTTCCAGAAATGCTCTATGGAAGAGCAAGGTGGTACAAATGATATGCTTGTGAAGTAAGGAGTATCTAAACATTTCATTTAATTATATGAATAATGTGAATATACCTTGCACATGTTAGTATGATAATGGTTGCATAAAGTAAATGCGTTTTGGTAATACTGATGTGACTAACAGATGGAAGTATTTGAATTTTATAAATTCTGAAAATGCTTCAGTGATGGTTGTAGCAATGAAAAGGTTATATGCATCCAGACTTACCAAGTGTTTGGTTGATTGAAGCTCAGGTTTCAGGTAGATTATTTAGAGCATGGAAATGAGAGTAAGACCATGACCAATGCCAAAATATACCATGTGAAAGAGCCAAACCTTATGAGAAGAGTCTCATGGCTGTGAAAATAGTTGGTATGCATAATGGGTTGTTAAATTTGAATTGTGAATTTCAAATTTAAGAAATTGCTGACAACTACTAATCATTGTTGGCTTGCATAAGATTGTGTCAGGAGGACGCAATGTAAGTGGGTATTCATATTATGCTAGTAAGCATAAAATTATAATGGTATAGTATTGCTGCTTATGAGAGACCCACAATTGAGGATCACCTCGTTGCCAAGCAAACTAATTTCTGTAGTAGACAGAATTGCAAATTCCTATTGAATTTGATTACTAATGTCATTGCTTGGTTATGGAACAATCAATTTGGATTGTATTGTCAGATAATGATTGACCATTTGGCTATTTGATGAATGTGTCAGGGGTACACACTGCAGGAAGATCATGTGTGATGGCCTGCAGGAGCCAAACTTCATGGGAAGGTTTTCCCTTATCTTGGAAATGGGTTTCGGGTGAAAATCCATTGGACATTTTGGAAATGTCTCATCTGCACTGCATGTTTGGTAAGCAACATGAGTGAGATGGTATAAATTATGTCGGTAAGACATGTGTGGATATGAAATGTAAAAAGGATTTGAGGTGGCTATCTGAGGGACTGTCAACTCAGAGAAGGGAGCCCCATTCCTCCTTAACAAAGGAATACTGCGTTGGCAAATGGATAAGTGTTCTGTGACCCTTGCTAAGAATATGCATGTCAAATTGTTAAAATTCCATATGCAGAGCATGTTTTGAATTTATTTCCAGGATGACCGATTGCTTGAGTATGAATAGGGCCTACATGGCACACATCGGAAAGGGGTGCACACTTTCCTGATGTCGGATCATGAAAGGGTTTTCAATATTGATTACACCCTAGGGAGTGGACGCACTCCTGGTGTCTCAATACTTGATAGTGAATGATATGAAATATGATTACAGTTTTAGAGTAATAACACTGATGAGTTTACTTATATTGCTTGTGTTGACAGGCTAAATAGATGCAGTTGGGTGTTGCACCCTAAAGAGAAAGGGAAAATGGTTGTTGTGAGGGGTTGCGGAGTAAGGGTTATGGTTGTTGTGAGTGTATGTTGGTATAAGTGTATGTTGGGCTGTTATATGCCTGAGGATCCATAGTAGATCCTAGACCTAGAAATGGTCATGGTAAAGTTCCAAGCCCAGTCGACATGAGGATGTACTGGTTGGACATTAATTATTTGATGTTGAGGCGAAGCCTGTGTGCTGACCTAACATCCAAGTCCATAGGCGATCCCAAGGCTTGCAAAGTGAAGCAGGATCCTGTGGACCAACGAGGAAATGCACAATACAGATAAGTATTAGATTATTTTGCTTATGAATATACATGTGTATATGATTTGGTTATGATGTTTTAAGCTCTTGTTCTAGAGGTAAAACCGATGAGAATAAAATAAACATGTGAATCTATTCAATGTTTGGATATAGGTATCGCTGGGAGTGAGGACTATGAGAGAATCCTAGGGGTGCATGTGGACATGTGATTGTCCTGGAGAGCTTGGAATGAGTGGTAATGAAAAAGGTGCTAGTGAGACCGTGAAGTTCCTAGCAGCCAAGGAAAACCATGTGGAGAGACTCCATGGTTTAGAGTTCTGGAATAGACCAAAGACACTAAGTGTCATGACCAAGAAGGATTGGTCCATCATTCACGGTGAAGTGAAAGAGGCTGAGAGCATGAAAAGCCACCGCAGTGGTGTGGGTTCCAGGATGGAACAAAACAAAGAGGGGAAAAATTCTTACTGCTCTCTCTTGCCTTTTGATTATATATACACATATATTTATGCATTGTGAAAACAAAAGATTGTTGAATGCATGTATGACTGAAAATGGAATGTGTGTATTTGCTTAAAGTAAATTGTGAATGCTGGAATAGTTAATTCCCTCCCCAAGAATGGACATGAATGAGCTCGTGTGCCTGTTGGGAAGGCATGAAAAATATGAAAGTCTCCTTGATGAGACTTGGACAGTCATGCCATTTGGGTAATTGACTGACTGATTTTAATGTCTATATTATGCTTGGTCTGACAGAATTTCAATGGTGCATTCCACAGGTGAGAAAAGTGAAACCCGGTTGTGCACATTGATCATGGCAGTAGATCAAAAGTTGTTGGACTTAGCTGGAAGTCTCCTTCAAATGATTGCCAAGACCCAAGAAAATCTTGGGGAGATGCTCAAGATACAGAAAAGGCATAATGAAATGAACCACCAGATTTTACAAGACTCCATTGGTTTGCAAAGGGAGGTGAAAAGCCTTCTGGGAGAAATCGGCAGTGGAAAGGAAGGTGGATCAGTGATGGGACAATCGTCCAAGTGACTCATTAAGAAACGGTCCAGACATGAAGACTCAAAGGAAATTGAGCAAGTAAAGATGAAGCAGCCAGTGAAATGTTGGGGATGCAGAGGACATCATTTACGCCGGGACTGCCCAATGAGGGAACATGTAGAGGGCAACAGCCGCAAAGTTCCTAGATTTCAGGATAAGATAAGAGCTGAGAACTAGCAAGAGAAGTTCGTGGAAGCCGAGGGGCTTGGTCTTGAACATTCATAGTAAATAATTGAACGTGGGACAGATCTGCAAAATTTTGAAATTTTGGTGTGCAATTGTATATGTATTGTATATATATTCCTATGTATTGGAACACCGAGGACGGTGTTATTCCAAGGGGGAGGGGAATGTCACACCTCGGTTTTGAACCCGTTTGCATGATGTATATAATGTAATTAATTGTGGTGAGGAGCTAAAGGAAAAAGCCCCACCATCGATTTGGTTGTGTATGTTTCGGCAATGGGGATAGTTGCCGATGGTATATTGTGCTATCCGGCACATTATAGTTTGGCATCATGTAAATATGCACTTCAATTAAAAATAAACCCACAACCAGCTATGGCAGTGCAACGTTAAAATGAAAAGGGCATGATTCCAAAGGATAAGGGTGGGGGATGTCAAACCTTAGTCTATGGGGGGGAATCCATGTGTCACCACCCTGTTTAATTGCCCATCTTTCCTTGTCTTATCCAACCAACTTTTAATGTTTTGATGAATTTGTTGAGGCATTTATGGTGGGAGTGGAGAGTGGCAAGACTGTCAGTCCTTGCCCACGCGCACACTCCACCAGCAATGAACCTCACGATGGGCAGAGGAACAAATACGCCCTTCATTTCATTCTCTCCACTACACGCATTATCCCCATATTGTCTGTTCATTCCTCACGACAGTCGGATGGTTCTCACACAGTGTTCTCACGCATAGGTGGAGCTATTCATCCTCACGCAAGGACCATTGTCTATTCGTTGTTCTCATGCACAGAATTCTGCGTTGGTTTTCCTCACGCAGGGAGCGGGTGAAATCGTGGCTGTCACTCAGGATTCTCAGGTGTAGGAGCCATTTTTACACTCAGGGACTGCATGTAAGTTTCCTTACTGATTTTTGGCCCACGCATATGTTTTCCTCTGTGTTTTGCGGTTTGGTTCAAGTTTCCCTCATGCACAGACCGTTGGAGTCGTTTTCCCATGTTGTGAGCCATGCTCACTGATTACGTTTTGGGACTGTTGTCTTCCCCACGTTTTTGTTGGTTGTGGTGTCCAATTACGTTTTGGGCCACTGTGTATTCTTAGTGAGTCATTTTCCGCCATCCATGATGTCCCTGTGAAGTAGCCATTTACGATTTCGGCTGTGGGGGTGTGTTTCCATACCGATTTTGTGGTCTTTGTGTATGCTCTTCCCTACCCAGGATGAGAGTTTGGTCGCCTCTTCTATTTCAGGCTGCATATTTTCTACCTGTGTAAGTTCTTTAGTCATTACATTGGGGATTGCGTGTGTTGTGGGCTCGTGGATGTTGATGGGTTGTTGATTGCCACATCCATTGGTTGTGTTTTCCTCTGTCCACGTTGGGAGTTGGGTTCTTCCTCTGTTTTGGGACTGTGTAAAGTTTCCATCATTTCCATTGTGAGTTTGGGCTGCTGAAGTACCCTGGTTTTGGGTTGTTGTTGAGTTTTTTTTGCCACGCTAGGGCCAAGAACAACTCGGAGTTGTCTTGTGGCTTGAGTTATGTTTCATCTTTTATTTGGGATTGCCACCGGTTGTCTTTGCCTTCTTCACAGAGCTGTGAAGGGATTGTTTTGCTGCGTGTATGTAGTGGTTGGTCTTCAGACTGTGTTGGCTTGGCCGATTGGATCATGGCCTGATAAACCCAACTATGTTGGCTTGCTGATTGTGTCCCTTGGCTATGTGTAAGCCTACATTGACCCTTATTCCTGGAGGAATCATGCCCAGCTCGGGGGTGGCAGTGTTGCTGAGAGATTGATGAGCACGCTGGCCTATGGTTGGGTGGAACATTGTAGCGATGTAGCTGGTTGTGGGGCGAGTTCTTCATTAAAAGATAAGTACTTCTGATTATTTCATCTCTACAATTTAATCTATTGTTTCATGAATTATGATGAACATGTTGAATGCTAGAATGTGTATGTTGCTTCCGCTGAATGTTGAGTAACTATGTATCCTTGTAGGATGGGTTATGCATCTTGGTATGTATTATGTTTAAGTTCTCAATTTCAGCATTGATGTCAATTCATGTTCATGGGGTTGTTTTCCCGTATGATTGGTGTTGGTTGTGTCCTCTTCGTTGGTCGGAGAGATGGCGACGTGACACCTTTGGCCACATAAGAACTTGACCATATACAAATGCAACCCTCATGCCTTTTGCATCCAATGTAGAGATGGAGAGGAGGTTCTTCTTTAGTCCTTTTACAAACAAGACATCCTTCATTTTCATATAATTTCCAGAGTCTAACTTGTAGGAGGATTCACCACTACCTTTTATTGGATACTGGTAGTCATCCCCAAGTTTCACCTTGTGGGGTGACTCATGTTCTCATATTTTCACAAATGATTCTTTGAATCCCGTCATATTCTTGGAAGCCCCACTATTGATAAGCCAATCCTTGCTCCCATGTGTGACAGTTCCCATGAGTGCATAAATCAAAACATACTCTTCATCGCTTGAAGAATCTTCACTTTCTTGTTTGATTCTCTTTCTGGAAGGTTCATCATCCTCTGCAATGTGAGCATGATGTATTCTTTTTTTGTCCTTATTGTTGTGAGAGCTATTCTTATTCTTAGGACAATCTCTTGCAAAGTACCCTCTTTGGGATGATGATAGTCCCTCTTGATTTTCTTGGAGTGTATTGTGAGAGCTTGATCTTCACTTCCCATCTTTTCTTCTCAGGCTACTATCTGAGCTTCTTCTTGTGAGATTTCCTACCACAGTCTACTGAAGGTGACTAGTTTTATTTTTGCACAAATCCCTTGAATGAAAGAGTCCCATGACCTAGGGAGACCATTTAGGGTGGTCATCACAATTTCTTCATTCTCCACTTCTTCGCCCACTGCTTCAAGTTTTTATTTGATCTGGGAGACCCTTGTAAAATATGACTGTATGGTCTCTACATTCTGGATCTTCACATTCTTCAACTAGTTCCTCAAAGTCATCTTCTGGTTTATGTTCTTCCCTTCAAATATCCTTGTCACGGAATCAAACATTGCTTTAGGTTTCTTTAGGGAGGACACCTATGGTATGAGGTGATCCTTGATTGAATCAGCAATAATCCTCTTAGCCATGACCAATTTCCTTTGGTGTAAGGCCTTAGCCTCATCTCCCTCTGGAACTAGAACCTCTTCACTGATGTAGGAGTCCTACTCATTTTCTTCCAAGACCAAGGATATCCTCTACTTCCAGGCTCAGAAGTTATCAACTCCCTCAAGATTTTCATCAAGCTTAGTGTGATGAGACATATTAATTGAGAACCTCCAATGGAAATACAAAATATTTAGATCTTACCAATTTGAGAAGCTGAAAACTGGATCTAGAGCTGATCTTCTCCAGTGTTGGTTTTTTGGCTCCATGGAAAATTAGGATTTGAATTTCCTAGAGTTTTACTCAACTAAAAACCTCGATTTTTGTCTCTAAACTTCGATTTTGAGGAGGAGAGCAATCCTATCCTAGGCTCACTCAAAAATTCCTCTTCAGTGAAAAGCCCTAATTTCCCGATGTAGTGCTAGGTCAAAAAATGAAAGTGCTCAGAATTGGATTCTGCTTTGACAGAAAGATGCACCCTTCAAAATAGATTCAACCTAGCCTCCTTTTGCTGATGAATTGTGGAGAGAGACCCAAAAAGTAATAATTCATATCTTTTGCAGCTGCACAGTGTCTTCTTCTCAAGTTAGCTCTAATACCATGTTATATTTTTATCATTTAAGCAATATGATCTTACGATCTTATGTGAGAGAATAACATGCACAACAATCAATCACAAGAGATAATAGACACAAAGATTTTCCTCAGGGAAACCATAAAGGAGAAAACCCTGCAACTTCCTCAGAGATAGAATGAGCACCAATGGTAGCAGTAAAACCCAAAGACAATAAGATGATCTCCAATAGTTGTTTTCTCTCTTATCCCAGCTCCTTCTCTCTCACTCATGTGCTACAACTGAGTGTGAGTGACTGTGTGATAAATAGAGAGACTCACTCTATATTTATACTAGTTTCTAACTTGACAACAACTTACCAGGGCTAACTTCTCTAGGAGAGTCTAATAACCCTAGTGCCCCACAACTGCAGGGACTTTAACCCCTGATCAACAAGGAGGGTTATCCTCTATGACTTTACATGACTTGTTTACATTACTGATTCTCCTGATAGGAACATCGGGGACTAATAAAATATAATATATGAAATACATAATTAAACACATTGCGAAGTTACAAATACATCAACACTGTCACCGTAGAAAATAGCAGCACATCTTCCTGTGAGGGTGCCCTAGAGTTTCTCCTTAGTTTTCCTAGTTTAGTTTCTTAACCTAGGACCCTTCTTCACTATTTTATCCCTCCTCCTAAGAAGCCCTGGGTTGGGTAGGGCTTGTACTAGGGTTTCCCTAGATCCTCTCACCTCTTTTTCTCACAAATCTAGTCTAGGGTTAGATAGGTTAGTGTTTAGATCATTTTTTTAGGTCACTTTTGGTTGACTTAGGTTGGTTTGGGTCTCTTTTACCTTCGATTCCATATTAACAGCTCTCCTAAACCATCTTCATTACTTCCTTATTCTTCTTACTTTCTTGCTGGTCACTTGTTCGTTGCTCTTCCTTGGAATCTCCCTTCCAACAACCGCAACCCACCCTATGTCCCTTCCCACTTTTGCTGTTATAACAAGGTTTCCTTTCTACCCAACACAGTCTTCCCTAAAGTATCACTGGTCACTTACATCCACCTTCGTTTTTCCAATGGGACGCTAGGATATGCCTAATCCCTAGACTTCCAACCCTCACAACCTACTCCCTACCTTTTTTATGCCTTAATCCTCAAGTCCAACTCCCCATTTCTTCCCCAAACCTTCGCTGCAGTCTTTCTCCACCCATGCAGCCTACTTTCCATCGCCTTCTACCCTCGCAGCCCTAGTCTAAATCCTTTCCTACCTTCGTTAATGCCTCGTAGCTTATGGATGCTCTTCATACTCTTAGTTTCCTCTCCTTCATCTTACTTTTCATTATTCGCTCCCTATCCCCCCTTTCCTCGCTCCTCCTTTGTGACAATCCTCTCCTTCAACCCTACAGGGCTTCCCTTATAGTTGAAACCATCATGTTTTGTATCTTACAATGCCTACACGACAACCAAAGAAAGGGTTAACATTGTTAGCAACTTAAGGACAATGTCAAATTTGTCTTAAACAATGTAAAACCACTAATACTTGGTTCTGTTGCGAATTACATGGGACTGTGGTAAATTATCAAGCACATAACATTGTTACTTTGCATTGACCTTTGTATCCGCTCATAACTACTCAAAAAACTCAAATCATCAAGCTGCTAACAATTCTCTTATTCGCCTCATACATTGTACATTGAGTCATGTTATACTAACTCTCTAGTATATACTACATTTTTACATACTACAACAAAGTGCACATACTTCCATGAATAAGAATCGATACATGAATTATGTAACATACACATAACTGAAAAATAAATATTTATTATTTATTTCAGTAGAAACATTATGTTATTTTTTATTGTAAAGTTTATGACCAAGTGGGTCAAGGATGACTATAATTGAAGAATTATTTATTTTAATAACTAATAAAAGGAGACACCTATCCAGGGGACTGTTAAATCATTGTTCACTGACCCACTAGGAGGAAGGAGCAGTTGTAGAAGGTTGGTTGGCAAGTGGAAGCACTAGCATTCACTTTCTAGCTGTTGCAGGAGCATAATCCCTAAAAAAGTGGTCATGTTCCCTGAGAGGGGGAACTGACCTGGTGGCTCATTTAATTCCAAAATTGACCCAAATACCTAGGTAATCTTATATAAACCATCAAATTGAGCACGAGCCTCACTACTCATTCTGAATTCTGAGAGAATGAACCTTGTGACTGCTGCAAATTGAAAAGTAAGGCAGACAAGGAATTTCATGAGGAGATAGATAAAGTTTTTTGTCGAGTTAATTCCTCTACTAAGTGCTAAGTTGCAGAAGTCTATTGTGTGGCAGAGATCTTGGTCCTAGTGGTTCAGTGAATAGGCTAGAAGTCTATTATTTTATTAAGTTTTAATTAAGTTTTATGAGTTACAAAAAATTGATTAGTGTGATATAGCTATAATGCATCCAAATTGTATCATCTCAACAACTTACTTTATAGATCCAAATTGTATCATCTCAACATTTTTCTTTATTAGATCCAAATTCTATAATCAACAATTTTTCATAAATAAAAATGATTATATTATTTTTTTAATTAAATTATTTTTTATAATTTTGGTTTTGAATTTATGTCATTTTATTCAAACTATAATCTCATTTTTTTTATCCATAATAAAAAAGATAAGTGTGTGTTGGAGATGTTATTTACATATATTTTAAATATAATCAAGACATTAAGATCCTATGACTTATTATTTAGTGGTCTTCAAGTCAATCTACACTTGCTTCGATTCTCTAAAGAAAGGAAGGAAGTTGAGATCTTTATTGAAAATTGAAATTAAAAATTATCAAAAATAGTTTTTTTTATGGGAGTGGGATTATAAAATCCTTAGCCTTCATTGCTTAATCTTACATCATTAGGGTACTCAATTAAGGAGGTCCCATATCTAATTATATGTATTCTTTTATACTTATAGAAGATGGTTCAAGCACTTGGTATAGGCTATATATGTGTTCAAGTGTATAGGCCACACAAAGCCCACTCAAAAGCATGCATTCAAGAAACCCATGTATTCTTTTTAGGAAACCCATAGGGACCATGCAAGACTTGTTTTTTAGGAGAATACTCAATGGTTCAAATGGCTTAGAGGGCTTGTAGCATGTTTCAAGAAACCCATAGGGACCAATCAATTTTTTTAAAGAGAATACTCAATGGTTTAGATGGCTTGTAGCATGTTTTGAGAAACCCATGGGGAACAAGCAAAACTTGTTTTTTAAGGCAAATACTCAATTGTTCACATGGTTAAGATGGCTTGTAGTGTTAAATTTTCATATGCTTAGCTAAGACATCAATATATCATTTCATTTTTCATAATAAAAGCATATAAAACAGGATCACTGAAAGAAACAGTATCACAAGAACAACACAAATTTATCCTGGGAAAACCCTAAAGGGAAAAACCCAGCAAAAGCTTCCTCAATATAGATGCCCCAAAAGGGAAAAAGGTAAAACCAACAAGGAGATCAAAAACCTGATTCTCCTCCTTCTCCAGCAACTTCTCTCCTCCATAAGTGCGCTATTCCAAGTGAGTGTGTGTGTCTCAAATGAGGAGCACTACACCTCTATTTATATTCATCCGTTTACTTAAAGTTTACTCAATTAACATGTTGGCTTAAGTTAACTCATGTAGGCTCAAGTAACCACACTGGGGTGCTAATGACCCACCTTTACAATTAGAGGGGACTATCTCATGACTCTTATTAGTTCTTCCGATTAGGAGCATCGGGGTACAATGTAATACAAGTGGTTCTCCCGGTTGGACCATCGGGGACCACAAAAGATACATAAAGAATATTCTTTGAAGTTACAATATTTCAACACTCCCCCTTAACGAGAAGGGTATTCTACATCAACAACAACAATAGTAGAGATAGCGGACATCATCAACATTAGCAGGGCAACACATCTATAAATCATTGGAAGCTTTTCAACATCATGTAGTCTTCATCTTCAATCTTCAGTCTTCATCATCAACAACATCTTCAGCATTTTGATCTTTCAATTTGCAGCGGCATACTTCAGCACTTTGACTGGTTCGATCAGCAACAACATCTTCAGCATTTTGATCTTTCAATTAGCAACGACATCTTCAGCACTTGGACCTTTCGATCAGCAACATCTTTAGCAATTTGACTATTCGATCAGCAACGACATCTTCAGCATTTTGAACTTTCGATCAGCAACATCTTCAGCACTTTGACTTTTCGATCAACACCAACATCTTCAGCACCTTGACCTTTCGATCAGCAGCAACATCATCATCATCATATTCTGATCTGTCGATCATAATCATCATCACATTCTGATCTTTCGATCAAAACATCATCATCATACTCTGATCTTTCGATCAAAAACATCATCAACATAGAAACAACATCATCATACTCCGATCTTTCGATTAGAAACATCATAATCATAGTACGTCATCGTCATACTCTGATCTTTTAGATCAGTATGTCATCATCATCATATTCTGATCTTTCGATCAGTACGGCATCATCATCATCAGCAACAACCTGCAATCCACAACTCAAAGACTAAAAGTCTTTGGATCACTTTTGGACTTAAAGTCCAGGGATGATATAATCCCACCACATTCTCGACAACCAAAGTTACCGGATTGATTACGGGAGAATCGATCCCTATCACTTTAGAACTAAGTCCAAGGACGATGCAATCCTACCACATTCTCGACGACCGAAGTCACCGGATACAATTACGGGATAATCACTCCCTAT
>LPNX010630550.1:34606-213886 GCA_001517045.1 Pseudotsuga menziesii
CATGTAGCATGGTTCATAGGGCTTGTAGCATGTTTTAGATGGTGGGCCTAATAATGCTCTAACATTATGTGCTATGCACTTTTTCCTTCTTGAATTATTTTTGGTTGAAATATCTAGTGAGATTGGATTGTGATATTAAGGCATTGCAATATTAATAAAAATTTTATAGAGAGATAAAGAAAGAGAGCTATTATAACTGCAAATCCATGCCATTGCACAATATAAAGGTTAATTCATTCAACATATGGGTTAAAGGATAAATGATGAAGGCCATGAGATGGTGGGTGGTTTCCATCTATGTAAGGATGATGTCATTAAAAGGAATGGAAATATATTCCCATTGAGGTTTATTTTTCATGCATAAACCTTGGTATTGCAAGAGATGGATGAAAATGCTTAACATTTTTTTAGGTTGTCACAAATTTTCATTGAAAAGTTTGTCGAAAACAATAAAAAATGATCACATCTAAACTACACTGTAAAAAAATATAAGTACACCTAGTCGAATCAATCAAAAAATTGATATCAAAGAAATAAATTGAAGATCGAGGCATGAAGTGATATCCTCCACTAACATTAGATTACATTACAGAAGACCATTTAAATGAAATTCGTGGACATAAATATGCTTTATGATCCAAATAGGATTGAAATAAAATGATGTTTCACATTATTTATATGTGTGTTCAAGAAAAGTAATATTTATCATGAATTCAATTTATTGTTTCTCCATTTCCCATGTAGGGTTCCCAACAATCACGGCCAAGTCATGCGGGGTTGTATTGGGACATTACCTTAGTTGATTGGATGAGTATCGCTAGGGACATTCACTATGGATATGATGAAACGATGGGTCCATGATGGAATCTAAGCTAGAGGTGGAGAATGATGAGTTGGAATGGCAATAAGGCAAAAGCTGGTAGGTGAGCTCAGAGCAGAATGTGTCCTAGTCTAGTCATTGATTTTATGCAAGGTTATGTTCATATTTCCACCTAGGAATCGAGATTCATCATGTTGGTTTTGCATGATGGTGGTTCTAAAGGAGCTTGTGTCTCTTTCATTGGGGTCTTGGTGTCATCTGCTGGAGTCACGTTCTCTTTCATAGGGGTATCGTTTTTGTTCATTAGGGTCCATGCCGTGCTCGTGGGGTTATTTATTTCAACCTTTGTGATGTGCACTCTAGGGGTCGAGAATGGGTAAAGGAAAGAGATCTAGAAAATAGAAACAAATACCCATGCACATTCATAGGGTTCCTTCAAAGACTAGGATGGCCAGGGCTACTTACAATAGAGAAATATTAGCACATACTCAAATTCAAATTGGAAAAATGGAAGAATGGGTAAAAAGGACAAAGGAATGTAACCGGTATGGAGGAAATTCATGCTAATGTAGGAAAAATGGTGGAGGATATTGGTTCTTCTAAGAAAAATGATGGAGGATTTGATGGTTGAAACATCAGATGTTATTTCCTTCATTATTGAACAATCCCCAAATTTTGTTCTAGATTTTTCAAAAAAAAAATAACTAGTGAAAAAATAGGTATTATGGTATCCTAGACTCATCCAAGTCACTATGTTACTAAGCCTCCAATCCTTTTCCCTATCAAGAAGCAATTTGTTCCTTCGATATTCCATACCTTTTATTTTATTCACTATGATGTCCATAAGGTCTATATCTATAAATCTATTCATACCGAGGGAAACATCTCTTGTCAACAAGAGGTGAGAATTTCTAGCAACAAATATGGCGACCATACTGGGGATGAAATTCAACACATCTGATCTTCCTTGGTTTTCAAAATATTATCTGCAATCCAAACTCTAACCTTTTACTGATAAGATCCACTAGATTTCTAGTGAGATTTTGGTTCAGCTTAACCAGATTTGTTTAGATCTTAAACACGTCTGATTTCTATACTTAATTTTCCTGTTATTTTCTTGATTTGATGCCAGTGTTTCAACACTTAACTTTATCTTTTTCACCACTTTTTTGTTTTGACATCTACAGGAGTCACTGCGCATTCAGTGAGGACAATAGGCGGTGCCATCGTGCTTCCTCAGTAGACATAAAGCGGTGCCACCACTCTATCATAGTGGAAAAAAGGAGGTGCATAGGTGGTAACGCTCTATCACCAACCTTTTGCAAGCAGTGCCAGGTACAGTTTTGACACTCCTTTGATTTCAAAGCTTAGTTAGATTTTCTTTCTGTTTTGAGTTTTTTTCTGGCTTTACTTTTGAGTTCTTGACTCTTAAATTCAAAGTATGAAAGTGGTAAAGGATTATTTTGCTTTGGTTCAAAGAGCTAGGTTGCTTCCTTCTGTTTAGTTGCTTCTATGCTTGGGTGTGATTTTTGAAAAGAGTGCTTGGAAGTCGGTATAGTTAGATATATTTTTTACTATCTGATGAACTGAAAAGGAAGCTTTGCCTTTTAGTTTTTGCTTTTGTTCTTTGTAAGTTTGTGAAAGATTTTTTTTGCTTTGATTCAAAGAAAATATTTCAGATTTGATCATAGTTGTATTTGAAGACGAACCATCGAATCCTTTATTAGCTTCACAAACTTTCAGACAACCGTGTTCTTCTTTTTCCTTTACAAGCTCTTACCTCGTCAAAAAATATATCATAGTTATAAGTTATATCCTTTCATTTTTTGAAGAATGTTTAAAAGTGCATAGTGTGACATTTAGTGCTAGTGTCTTTCTTTTGGGGAAAAGATATCTCGCTTCATGCTTACTTTCAAGATCAATTTAGAAGTTTTATTGCTTGTTTGCATTATTTGGAAAATAAGTTCAGTGTGACTGTTTAGGAATTTTTTATTTTTTTTTAAGCAGAATTAAATCACTCTCTCCTTCCTATAAGTAGGGGATACTTCAAACAATAAAGTGAAAAATTTGCATATCATGCTGCATGGTTTTACTTTTATGTCCACACCTCATGCATTCACCTAATTGTTCAAGATAAAATTAATGTTAGCTATAGGTTAAAAAAATTTAGTAACTTAAGTGATAGGATAGAGACGTGTTTCGGTATCTTAAAACATAGGAGCTATCATGTTCTATTACCTGCACTACATCCTGGGAACTGTGTGGTTATTCCATGTACTGTTGGTATATCGAATGGCCTTTCACATACCCTTGAGGTATATAGAAAGGTACGTCACGTACTCAATTGTATATCGGAAGGCCCCTTTTGAACGGTTGTGCATTAGATAGCAGTAACACGGATTTGAGCTCCCACGTCTAGGATTCCCTAAACCATATGAGAAAATCATTTTGGCCATCTTATCAGAGAAATACACCGAGAACGACACTCAGGGAGCTACTACGGACGTATCGTCCAGGTAATCGGGTATTCAGGAAAAGGTACAGTACCAATCCTCCTTATCGCGCTTTACTATTGGACCCTGTGGTATATCGCGAGTTGCAAAGACTTGACAATCCTAGTGAGAAACTAAATTTTATAAACCCCTCTTGTCAGCTAAGTTTGCTTGTCACCTTTAGTTTGTGTATGAGAGGTTTTGTGTGTATTTCTAGTTTCAAACCCTAGGTTAGGTTTTTAGTGACCAGCAGTATGGTTGGGTTATCTTTGAGATGATCTTGAACGGTTTAAGGCTTACCACGTGACCTTCCTCCTATTGTAGGAGAGAGCCCAATGGAAGCCATAGACCAAGGTGTCGCAGCTGTTTCTCATGTGGAAGAGAATCTAGTTGGGGAAGTTGGGGAAGAATTCACTACGTATGATAATCCCTTGGATGAACAACCTCCTATGGCTGATATTGCCTTTCATTTTCTGATGGAAGGTCATTTCGGTTCATCAAATTTGGTTGTCGATCGCCTATGTGATGATACCGAGGGGATAGAATATCGCCTTAATGCTCCTTTTTGGATAACTTCTTTAGGTCAAGCTATTTTTGAATTTGGTACTGCTAGACCATCCTTTTCTAACCCTCCGTTGAATGAGGAAACATATAGAAGGCTCCAACCAACTATGGATCGCTTACATAATTTTCAGGAGAATATTTCGAACATCATTGCTTCACCTCTTCCTGATCAGGATCCCGTGTCTACTCTTTTACCCTATCTTTCGGAATCGACCCCTCCCAGATACCCTGCACTCTTGTTGTCTCAAGTAACTCCTAGTTTGACATCACCGACTCAATAATCAATAGTTCTTGATCAAGATCAACCCTCCAACCCTATTACTACAGTTCCAAATCCTAGGTATACTTTTGGCTCTCCCGTATCTTCTACCAAAGGGGGGTGACCCCCAACTCAAGTTGCATCAGTAGTTAATGGAGTCACTTTCAGTACAAGACATACCCCTACTATAGGATAGTCAATAGTTGTAGTTCCTCCCACAAAAACCAAAGCGGTTGCTCCTCCTCCTAGTACACGAATACCCTTAGGGGTATAACTCGTTGTTAATAAACCTTCTTAGGGGTATACTTACCCAAGAAACTTTCCATCCATAAGCAATGTGAAATTTCAACCTACCTATACAGGAATTGTATATCTCAGTATGCCTTACCCTGGAAACATGTTTACACCATGGGGGAAACCTAATTGGTCATATATTCCCATTCCTAGAGGGATACCTTTGAATACTGCTGGAGGATATGGTGGCCCACCTTTTGGAGGGCCACTTGGTGGAGGTCCGTCTGGTGGAGGCCCACCTAGCGGAGGTCCACCTTATGGAGGACCACCACCCGATCAACCACATTCTAGCGATCCACCTTCTGGTGGACCACCTCCTAGGGGGGCACCTTCTAGGGGACCACCACCTGGAGGACCACCTTCTGGGAGACCACCGCCTAGAGGACCACTTTTTAGAGGACCACCTTCTAGGGACCACCTTTTGGAGGACCACGTGGTGGAGGTGCACCTAGCGAAGAACCACCACCACCACTTGGGTGAAACCCTCCTCCTAGAGGCCCACCTCCATCAAGCGAATATTCAAGCCATCAAGTGAATATTCAGGAGGATCATCTAAGAATCCAAATCCACAACAACCAGTGTATCAATCGACCTATAGTCCTACTAGTATATAGAATCCATATTAATATTAACAGTATATACAGTCTAATCAGCAACTTCCCTTTTTGGAAACTTTGGACTTTCCTGATCTATCCAAGTTGATTAATGACCCCATCCAGCATAACCCTTTGTGGCCTACAATTCTATTTAAGTTGCCATCAGATATCTTGAAATTTGATGGGAAGCAAGGAGAAGATCCCAAATACCATGTTATGACATTCCATCTATGGTGTTATTTCAAATCCTTAATGGATGATTTAGTCTGTTTGAGGCTCTTCCAGCGAACTTTAACTTGTACGGATGCTAAGTGGTACATTGAGCTTCTGCAACATTCATTTGTGGACTTCAACTCATTGGAAATGGTCTTTTGACTCATTTCCAGTTACCCATCTGTTATGAAACTGGTACGAATATTTTGACATCACTTCGTCAGAATACTTCCACTCATATATCAGATCATATTCACGAGTGGAGGAGACGACGAAGACTTATTAAATCTCCTATCCTAGACCAATTGTTGGCTAACTGGTTCACAAAATCCTTGTTGCCTCCCATTTCCTGTGATGTGGCTATGGGTGGTGTTGTTACTGAAGAGCATGCTATTAGTCACGCTCAGTATCTAGACTTGTTTTATTCCCAATCCGAAACTTTGTATGATCTAATCCATCAGGCTCCTTGTCCCAGCATAGACCCTACCAAGCCACCTGCAAAAACTTCAATTGATGAGGTTGTCGGTTCAATCCAACCCTCATCAGCAACTAATCCTGCCAAGCAACAGAGTACTTCTACTACTACTCCTTCTGATCCTATGGTTTTCGTCAAGGTGAATGCTATTCAAAGTACACAGACAACTGGTGATAAGAAAAAAGGAAAAGGAAAAGATAAAAATCCTAGAAACCAACAAGAGAATCCCAAGGCTATGGCCCTAGAGAATGACAATAAAGGCAAGAGGAAGGCTAAGTATCCCTGCTTATTGTGTGGTGGTGACCAATTCATGAAGGAGTGCCCTTCTCGTGAAGAAATCAGTAAATTTTTGAAAAGTAACCCTACATTGGCGATGCTTACTGACCCATTTATGTCTCAACAACAATTGATCGATCATATAACTTCACAAGGAAACTCTAATTCTACGGAAGAAATCTGAATGATGTCCTCAGAAACTATTAGCTTGACTACTTGTAGTCAGTCATATGACAAACCTGCAGAAAGAAGGATGAGAATCCTTCTTCCGAGAAAGCTCCTTCTACTAGTTCTTCTCCTCCATATTCGTCTAATGGTCCTCTTGAGATCGAGAAACATAATCTCGACATGATTTTGCGCCCACCTAAGAGTACTCTCCAGAAATTTGTGTTTAATTCAAATGCTCGAGTTGCACAATTCTACAATGTTGTTGCCATATTTGGCGCAAGCACCTTGTGCGATGTCTACCCTGGAGGTACTCCAAAGTTGTCCTAAACAATGCAAAAATGTGTTGATGACATAAGAGGCCTTAGACCCGGATAACACTAATTTGATTCATTTTAATGCGGAGAAATACAAGTCCATATTATCCCACCAGCTCGCGTTTCAAATCGCGACCATAGTAGTTGGGAGAAAGGTCCATAGGACCATCTTGAATGAAGGAGATTCCACCTCAATATTTTTTGTGTCTTGCTAGAGATCCATTGGTTCTCCCGAACTTATGAAGTCACCCGCAACCTTGAAAGCTCATTAGAGAGAATTTTAGGTCAAAAATGGGTCTCAAAAGAACCAAAATGTACTATAAAAACCAACCAATTACATTCTAGTAGATAACATCATCCCCCATGGTTGAGGTGGCATTCCATGAGTTAAGAATGCTTATTTGTCATATTTTCTATGGTGGATGAAAACCCATAGTTAGCCAAGGTAGCGGTATAAGTACTTTTAAGTCATAAAGTGAAATACTCATAATAAAAGTCATTTCACACTTTCTCATAAAATAATATTATTGTTATTTTCAAGTAAAGTACTCACAATTCACTTTCTTATAAAATAATATTATTGTCATTTTCAAGTAAAGTACTCATAATTCATAAAAATGTCTTTTCACATTTTTTTATAAAATAATATATTGTCATTTTCATGTTTTTTTAATTTTAAATTATATATTCACTCAATTGTATTTAATATCATAATGTCAAACTAATATATATATATATATATATATATATATAATCTTGTACTTTTAAAATAAATCAAATTCATGAATGATATTTATATGAAATAAATATGTTAGTTATGCATATAAATTAAATTCATTTTTGTTTAATTTTATTTACAAGTTCAAGACAAAATAATGTTAAAGGACAATAAATTTTTGGGAATTTACAATGAATCTTAGTCACATCATTGTAGAGTTATTTTAGTAATTTTATTTATAGTTGATTTAGAAAAGTAACTCAACCATGGTTATTTATATTGTGCATAAAAAGTAGTGTAGGAGGTGAGTTGTCATATATACCTACCCCATAAAACCCCTAACTCATAACATTTTAATATATCTTATATTTTTGTAGTACATCTTTTAGGAGGCCCATTTTTTACCTCAAATTCTCTCTAATGTTTGACGGAAGATGTTTCCAACCTCATGGTCTGTTACCAGCCCTTTCGGTCGATCTTGAGGGAAAGACTGTTTCCATTCAAGTGGAGGTAGTCGATGATCCGTTGGATTACAATATGTTATTAGGGAGAAATTGGTTCTATGCTATGATGGTTGTTGCCTCAACAGTTTTTTGGACTCTCTAATTCCCTCATTTAGAGAATATTTTTGACCTTTGATCAACCCGATTTTTGTTCACCAGATGTTACTACCCCCACTACAAATAATATTCCTATGCTAGGCCAATCCCCTCTTCCTTATCAATCGGTTCGGGTAGGTATGTTGAAGGATTCAATCGTCATGGGAATGTTCCCCTCAACCCCTCCTAGTACGGAAGTGGAAACTGTGAACATGATTTCCATGACCGACCACAATCCTAGAGGCAAAGAAGTTGTTGATTCATCCTCTCTAGGAAATTATGAAACACTCTATTATGCTGGTCAATCTACTTCCGATGTCCATTCTGATGATCTTCATCTGGTGGCTTCATATCCTTACCACCTACCCTATTGGCTAGAACCCTCTCTCCCCACTTTAGACAATCTCTCACAAAATTTTCCATCGAATGAGCCCATTATAGAGATCATGAAGGCGAATGAACCTTTATGGGAAGATCATCACCATAGATCCTCTTTCCTTCCTAATGCAGGTTCAGTAGACTTTGATCTTGTGTCTCTCATTAGTGATGATATTGTCAGCAATCCTCAAATGCCTATATTGTTGCAAGGAACTAATTCCAAGGTAAACCTTTGCAACATCACTCAGAAAACCCATATTGATATATCAGTGAAGACCGGAACTGTTGAGCATGTTCATGTAGGCCAGAACTGTTCAAAAGAAGAAACTGAAATTTATAGAGCTCTATTCAAAGAGTTCTGAGATGTTTTTTCCTGGACGTATGAAGAAATTCCTGGGATTGATCTGTCCATCGTTGTACACGATATTAAGAATTATCCCATGGAAAGGTTGATCCGACAAAAACTGTGTCAAGTCCATCCTAGGAAGGTTGCGGCTATTAAAGCTGAAGTGGAGAAACTTCTGAAAGCGAGGTTTATTTATCCCATACCACTAACAAAGTGGGTGTCTAATATTGTCCCTATAGCTAAGAAACATGGCACTATTAAGGTTTGTATCGATTTTCGAGATTTAAATAAGGCTTGTCCCAAGGATGATTTCCTACCCCACACATCATTCAAATCATTGATAACTGTGCTAGGAGCATCATATTCTCTTTCATGGATGGATTTTCCGGCTACAATCAAATAGAAATTATGCCTTTCGATCAGCATAAAACGACATTCATTTTCCCATGGGGAACCTTTGCATATCTAAAGTTACCATTTAGTTTAAAAAACATCGAAGCTACA
Source organism: Pseudotsuga menziesii (assembly GCA_001517045.1). Lineage (NCBI taxonomy): Eukaryota > Viridiplantae > Streptophyta > Pinopsida > Pinales > Pinaceae > Pseudotsuga > Pseudotsuga menziesii. The sequence continues at coordinate 43,623 of LPNX010630550.1, forward strand.
TTCTAGCGTGCCATGTCCTATTCTTTTCATGATATTAAACACATCATGAAGCTGTATCTGGATGATTTCCCTGCTCATTCACAGCAACGGGAGGACCACCCAAGGCATCTTAGGGACATTTTCCTCAGATGTCGTCATTATAATATTCGGCTTAATCCACAGAAATGTGTATTTTTTGTTGAGACTCAACGTCTTCTTGGATTTGTGGTTTCCAAGATGGCATATAGATATATCCTTTGAGAATAGTTGTTATTTTGGCCTTTCCCGCCCTGACTAATATCACTGAACTCCAAAGTTTGCAAGGGAAGGAAAAATTTCTTCGTTGTTTTGTATGCAACTTCGCAGGAAAAAAGGCATGGCTATATGCATCTCCTTAAGAAGGACACTTTGTTCTTTTGGGATGACCAAGCCCAATGATATTTTGATCATTTGAAACATGCTCTGACACATTCACCAGTGTTGCACCCCCCAAATTACTCAAAAGACTTTATGAGGTATGTTGTTTCCTCCACTTCTACTATTGGTATGGTTCTTGTGCAAGAAGATCTTAACGACCAAGAACACATGATTTATTACCTAAGTAAGAGTCTTCTTGAATTTGAAACCCATTACTCACGTGTGGAGAAGCTAGCTTCAGCTACATTCATTGTTGTGCAAACATTTCGTCACTACATCTTACTATGCACCACAATTGTTCTTGCTAATCAAAACCCCATGTATTACATTTTGACTCGTCAAGTACTAGGGGGCAAGTATTCCCATTGGATCGTCATCTTACAAGAATTAGATCTCAAGTTCGTTGAGGCTACTTCGAAGAAGTCATTAGTTTTCATGGACTTAATGTGTGACCTTCCCTATGCTTTGATGGAAGCTGATCCCAATGATTCATTTTCGGATTAATTTGTGTTCCTGATTAGCACAACCAACCTGTGGTATGGATATTTGATCATTTATCTCCAGACCCAAAGGTTTCACCCTGATATGTCCCATGACGATCATCATCGCATCCGTCACCACGCGAAACATTATCTCATTTTAAATGATATGTTATATCGACGGGGTATTGACTCCATTCTTCAACGATGTCTTACACATGAAGAGGCTAAACAAGTTTTGAATGATTACCACTCTGCATCATGTGGCGGTCATCTCTATGGGATGGTGACAGCTCAGAAAATCCTTCGCGCTAGGTATTTTTGGCCCTCAATGTTCAAATATTGTCATGAGGCAGTTAAGAAATGCCCACTCTGTCAACTCTTTTATCCTAAAAAGCGCACCCACCCTGCTCCTTTATACCCTGTCATTGTCGTTGTCCCTTTCGCGAAATGGGGAATTGATTTCATGCATTGTAATCCTACCTTGGTCGGGGGGCATGGTTACAGCATTGTAGCCATTGATTATTTTACAAAATGGGTTGAGGCAATTCCTACATATGTCGAGGATGGCAAGACTTCCACCCTATTTTTGGTTAACCGTGTGATATATAGGTTTGGAGTTCCACAAGCCATAGTCACTGACCATAAATCCCATTTCTGTAATCAGATGATGGTTGAGTTAAGTGATAAGCTGGGTTTTCATCATGAAAACTCAACTCCTTATTATCCGTAGGCCAGAGATGATTTTAAGAACCCCCTATAGATTTATATGTATAAAAAATGGGCGAATCTCTCCGATATATAGGAAAATTTGAAGGCGATTTTATCAATAATATAATATGTGTATATATAAAAATTGGCAAATATTTCATTTTATTGTATAATGTTGTAAAATCTTGGTGAATCTTTCACTAAGTTATAAGATATTGTAAAATCTTGGCGAATATTTAACTTCATTACAAAAAATTATAAAAATGGGTGAATCTTTCACTGATTTATAAAATATTGTAAAAATAGAGGAACAACAACATTAGTCAAATAACATGAATCACATCATCAACAATAGAACATGTAGACTCACGAGTCACAACTGGAAGGTATCAATGAAACACAACTGCACTGACTAGATTCATGGCAAGTGAGGACTCCACTTGTTATCTCGTCCCTTAAAGGTCCAATGGATATGTGGGGACCTAACTCTTGACAAACAGATAAACTGATAGATACAGACATCATGCTTGATCTTGGCCTCCACTAGCCAATTGTGGTCGTGGAGGCTAATACAATTATATTGCATTGTAACTATGCCAATTAATTATTGCATTAGATGAATGTTGGTCTCGTGCCAATAGGTATCCTACAATCAATGCATAGGAACCTAGTGCATAGACCATTTTTCTATTTGCTTAGCTATGTAGAGATCATTTATTTTTTTTAATAAGGATAAGAATTTGGAAAGAAAATATACAATCAACATAAAAGAATCGAAAAAGTGAAGACAAATAATTCATGCAACTAAAAGGTAATAAAAACATATTTTCTCAACCCCTAAATTAATGGAAATCGACTAAAACCAATCTTGATTCAAGCCACAACAAAGGGTTAAATCAAGCATCAAATGAGAACTAGAAGCATTCAAGGGACTAACACAATATTTAACCAAAATACACACAAACTTCAAAAATCAACAAAATGCTTCAAACAAAAGCAATAATCAAACCATAAAAATTTGTCAAGATATTCGTGCTAAACTCCAACATGGTTTCATGTACTTTAATGAGCCCATTCTTGCTTAGAGAAAGTGTTGTCAAATTAGTTATTTATCCTTTAATGTTAGGACACTATCAAACCATCAATCTTAAAATAAGCTATATGAAGGTAATGTAGCTCAAATCATCAATATTACAACAAAAAAGTACAATGTAGAATCTATTTTTACCTAAAACACAACCTCAAATTCATATACAGTGATCACCACTGACCAGCAAGGCTACATGCAACACATAGACCAAAATAAGACTCAAGAAGTTTAATAGTATTCATCTTAAGAACATGGTTCTCTTGCAAGTAAAATTTAGTCATTCAAGTTTGTCCTTGAGTAGTATTTAAGTAATACTCAAGCCTTCCATTGACCTTCTTCTGTTCAAATTTCAATTCAAAATTTGTTTGTAGATCCCATTGTAAATGACTCTCCCCTTGAGGATCACCTCATCATATTTCTCATGTAAAGCCAAAGTCGAAAAAAAAGACCTTCAATTCTGTCTTCAGGCTATCCTAAAGGATATGTTCACTGCAATTAATGCATAAGCTCTTCCATCTACTGTTGTATTGTTGTTCAATAAACTAACACATGCCACAGTACTATGATTTATTCACATTACCAATTTTTTGACTGATTTGACTTTAAAAAGTGCACCAAACAAAATCCTTCAACTCTGCATGCTTTTGAGAAGAACTAACAAATGCCCTTAATTATCACACAGGTTGTCCTCAAGAATGTTGTTTCACTAATCAAGGAAGTCTTCAAAGAGTCCTTCAATCTACTACCAACAATTAAAACAGTTCCAAATCATGCTAGAAAACTTAGCGAATAAGTTCATAATGTATGTTTAATTTTTTTTCAATTCCGCTATCAATGGTTTAGCTCCCCTGGAATTAGGGCTTCCAAACATTCAATGAAGAAACGTGAGATGGAATTTGCACATATAATTATTCAATTCACTGTCTTTGGTTGTTCATTATTCAATTGTTCTTCTCCCCTTGAGGTTGTTGTTTCTCTTCATCTATCATTCTATCTGCTTCTCCTGATCTTGTCCTTAGTCCTCTGAGATGTGATTTCTACATTAGAATGTCATTGACTTGTCAAAGTCTTTCTTCATACATCACTGGTCTTTGCTTATGTTTGTTGGAAATATATACTTCTATAACTATGACATGTATTTAGCTCCTCTTTGCAGTTATAGCATTCATTCTCTTTGAATTTCCTTCCATTTGGCATGAATTAATTGTTGATTGTTGGTTCTTGTCCTGCATCCTCCAGCCAAAATTGTTGCCAGGTTGGATGTGGTTTTGCAACCTTTCAAGCAAGGGCTAGGTTTTTTATTTTTTTCACTTGTTGTTGTTGAACCTTGAGGTGTTATAGAATATTTTATTGGTGAATTTTGAAGAGTTCCAAAATTTGGTGGGAATCCCATCACTCCACCTTGATATTCATTCCTCAACATGAAGTCCTTGACAGAAGGACTGACAGCAAAACAACTCATATCAGGTCTCTTGGAAGAATGGTTATTTAATCTTGCTTTTGCATCTTCAACCTCCATATCTATTGAAATTCTCTTTCCATGCACATTTCTCTGAGAACTCAGCATTGCAAAACCCTGAGGAGAAATTGCATTCATGTTGGGAGTAGTGATTTGAGCATACCTACTAGTATTTATTTGACCTTGTTTCTTGGCAGGAGATACCTTGTCTCCCTGGTTACATGGGGGCACTTTGCTGCAATTTCCAGCATTGACATTGGAAGATACCTATAGGAATGCAAGTTCCTTAGTATCTATAGGAATTTTGAATTATTGAGAGTTGACTATTGGATAAATGGAATAAAACAATGAGGGAATTCATCCACCTTTTACCAAAGCAGATATGGGATAATTCTAAGCAGAACTATCATATTTCCACCCATAAATGAACAACAATCATTGTACATCTAAACAATGTAACATATAGCCCTGTTTCTAACCTTCTAACAGTAGTAAGAAACATAATTTCAAGATTTGGGTGACGTTGTGCATAAAAACAATAGTAAAAGGGCATTGTTTCCAATTATGTGCACATTCTAAGCAGCTTGTGTAGTGGTTTCTTATAGAAGCAACCCTAAACGGCTTCTTCCTGTGTGGTTTCTTGTAGCAGAATCTTTTAGTGGAAACGCCCCACATTAATTGTATACCATACTTGGAAGTACCATTTCCCTTTGGAGGTTCTTTCTACACAAAAAGCCATCGCAATTAGGAATTTAAGATTATTCTATGATTTTCATTTAAAATCAAGCAATTTATAATATAATAGAGTCATAAATAGATATAATACCAACATTAGCTTGACAACTAAACAGAGTGAATGGTACTAAATGAAGAACAAGTTGTCTAGTCATCATTTTATTCTTGAAATTGTAATCAAAAGAAATAGTTTTCAATAAAAATATATTCTCCCATGAAAAAAGAAATGCATCACTCACTCTAACATGCCTTTTCTAGGCTCAAACACACCAACAATTTGTTGGCATCTAGAAAGAATGGCTCTAAAGTTGTCCCTATAATTCTGAAGCATCTAAAAAGAATGGCTCTACAGATGCATGTTGTGAGTAAATTATGATTGTTATCAAGTTGTCCTTAATCTACCTTTATAACCTATGTACAAATAGTCCTATGACTGTCATATAATGTCCCAAACAGTGCTGCTAAAGAACTTAACAAGATTTCAAATTTCATGGACTGTTATTCTCAAGTCTATTAAATTTTTCACTTTGTTATTATCAAAGACAACCATTTATCATTCTTGTTGATCTTAGACTTGTATACAAAGTTGGTTATGGTTCAAAATAAGACGGGTAATCTTCCCAAGTTTTCTTCATCATTTGAATCTTCTTAAAGAGAATTGTTGGTCTGCAAATTTGTTGTAAGAATTGAAATACTATCATCTAGATATACCTGATATTTATCTAGTTGTGTAATGAATACTTGTTCATTCTTCTCTTTGAACAACTTGTGTTCATGGATTGAGATTTCTCTTTCCTTATCAAACTTTGATGAACCTTTTGCCTACAATATCTTGATGAAAAATGTCTACATTCCCAAGTCGTATGTCCAGGGTTGTTACAGTTCCATCACTTTAAGATATACTTGGCATGACCGAATTCTCTTATAGTATAAAACCCATAGACAACAACATCAACAGAATGCCATCAAGTAGAAACTTACATAACTTCATCCATAAATGCAGTAAGTAAGGAAGATGTTCTAGCTACTAACATAGTAGCAGAAGTGGCAGAATTATGGAATCTGAATGCAAGGATGTTAAAAAACAAAGAGAGCATGAAAGCACAGATGTTGATAAACATGAAGGTGTTTCATCTCTATTTTTTAAAGAAAAATGTTATGAAGCATGCCTTGGTTGATGATGAATGAAGTTCCCCTAGTGTTTTTCTTGGTTACTTGTTTTTTCATGGATGGATGGCCTAATTGGACTTGTAGATGATGATGATGATACCCTAGACTATGATTTCTTCTTATGGCTTAGTATCATAAAATACATGACTCTTAGGGGCTCAAAGGTATAGGAATTCTGAATTATTGAGAGTTGACTATTGGATAAATGGAAGAAAACAATGAGGGAATTCATCCAACCTTTACCAAAATAGATCTGGGCTAATTCTGAGTAGAACTATCATATTTCCAACCATAAATGACCAAGAATCAGTGTACCTCTAAAAAATGTAACATATAGCCTTCTTTGTAACCTTCTAACAGTAGTAAGAAACATAATTCCAAGATCTAGGTGACCATATGCATAAAAACAATAGTAAAAGGGCATTATTTCCAAGTATGTGCACATTCTAAGCAGCTTGTGTAATGGTTTCCTGTAGAAGCAACCCTAAAAGGGGTCTTCTTGTGTGGTTTCTTGTACCAGGATATTTTAGTGGAAACTTCCCATATTGATTGTATACCATACTTGAAGGACCATTTCCCTTTGGAGGTTCTTTTTACACCAAAATCCATCTCAATTAGGAATTTAAGATTATTCTATTATTTTCAATAAAAATCAAGCAATTTATAATCTAATAGTCATACATGGATATAAGACCAAAATTAGCTTGACAACTAGACATAGTTAATGGTACTAAATGAAGAACAAGTTGTCTAGTCATCATTTTATTTTTGAAATTGATCATCAGAAGAAATAGTTTTCAATAAATTTAATTCTCCTGTGAAAAAAAGAAATGCATCACTCATTCTAACATGCCTTTTCAAGGCTCAAACACACCAAAAATTTGTTGGCATATAGAAAGAATGGCTCTAAAGTTGTCCCTACAGCTCTAAAGCATCTATAAAGAATGGCTCTAAAGATGCCTTTACAGACCATATAGGTACCAAGGTTCAACTGTGCAAGGAAATGATTATAGTGGTTAGGACCAGGTTAAAATTCTAGTGTACTTTGACAAAAATTGTACCCCACTTTTGTGTCAGCTTAACTGAACATGCAGTTTAAGATAGTATGAAAAGACATATTTTTTTGCAGGCCAACTACATGGAACTTTGTGATTTTCTCTTTAAGGGGTCGAGCACACTTTGGGAAGCAAGTGATTGTAATAAGAATTTAGGATGTGTGTGTGTGTGTGTGTACACCTCAAGTTCATGGCCTTTAGTCCACATAAAAAATATAGGATGGGTTGTTAGTTTATGGGAGGAACATCAATTCAAGGCAGTTTCACTTGTTTCCTAGGAAATAAGAAGTGATTCATGTATAATATACTAGACAAAAATAACCAAACATCTAACTATATAACAAAATGACTCAATTTGGTCAAGAGGCTTACTCTCGTGATTCTCTAGGGATTACAGGAAGTTTCCGCAAGCCTAATAAGGAATTAATGGAAATTCATGTGATTATTTTCAATTAGACAATCCATCACTTGAGCACACGCTTAGTCCAATGGTTTTAACTCAAAATTCACTTTTGTGAACTAGTACTAGTTGCAAGTGGTTCAAAAGACAGAAACACAATAGCAAAAGAACTTAGCCCCATCTCTAACTACCTCATGGATCTGAAATAATATTTCCAAAATAATACTTATATATAATTACCACTTGATGTTTAATCAAAGGCACTTGATGTGGAATCGACCAAAACCATAAGCCATAACTTAATCATAAATTTCCATGGGTAAACATGCACTATAAAATCTAGAAATGATTAGACCAGTTGTTAATAGGGAAACAGAGAAAAAATAATCTCAAGTTCCATATCTAGTCCAAGAGGCAAGAAATCCTTGTGCCACTGATAGCAAACACAAACTCAAATAAATTTAAATCTTAAGTGATCTAGAATCTACCATGGACAAATTGAATGCCTCCATTGGTAGAAGAGAGTGGGTCCTTCCAAATAAGTGAACACCTTAATCCAAATATGTGAATTTCTATACAAAGAGAGTGGGAGGAATTTTCTCCCTAATATTTTATTTCTCTAAATTAATTAACTTATTGAGTTATTTTTCACTATCACCACTTGTCAAATACAAATGCTCCAATTTGGAGCAGTCAATTGTGGTCAACTCGGATGCTCTAAATCTGTTGCTTTCTCAGTCGAATTTTTAAATTCATCCTTATCTCATGGATCATAAAGAAATTTGATGAGTTTTTATATGGGATTAGGCCATCCTAAACTTCTCAAGCATGAGGCTTTAATCCCACACCATTTCTCTTATCTATATTAATTATTCCAGGTTTTTATCAAACCATCCTAGCCCCCAGGACTTTCCATGTGGTAAACCACTCCGGCGTAGATCCCTCATAGCGACCAAGACAAAGTCACCATCTATCAGAACACATTTAATAAATACCACACCTCGTTTTATGGAGAGAATATTCCATCTCGAAAGACCTCTCCCCTTTTTTCCACCCCTTTCGAACAACTATTCTAGTCCAACTTTCACTCCATCAGCCCTAGAAAATCCATTAGTCTTCTCTAATCCTTTCCTCCTAATTTTAAAGTTTGATATAATTTTTACTTGCATGATGTAACAAGTGCATAGCCAATTGTGTAGAATGGGTTACAAAGCATAATTTGAGTTCCAACATACCAAATGAAAAACCCATAATATCATGGATGACGTATATACCTGCTGACCGAAAGTCCAATATTTCACCATAAATTAAGGTCATTCAAAATAAATGTGTTCCAATAAGTTGCAAATTATTAGTATTGATGTCAAGAATAACTAGCCAAATGAGAACAAACTCTTTGTATCATTATAAGTAGTACAACTTGCATATTTTTCACCTATAAAACGTTTTCCAAACTACTTCAATTAGTGAGTTTCCAAGCAAAAAGGACAAGGTAAGCTTAGTTAAATGCCAACATAGAGTTAGGATAATCTAATTAAATTTTAAATCATACCCTATTTTACCTAGGTAAAGGGTAGTTTGCGTACAAAAATGCATTCTATAGAATGTCTTTGTTTCTCAGCTTTTCCTGTGCCCATCATTGTTCTTTTAGCCTTTTTAAAAAATTTCAAACTTTCTAGGTTAAATTTTTTGAAAGGAAATTCAACTTGCATATTTTCCACCAAAATAAGATTTTCTACCCTTTCAAACATTTTTCATCCATGATCAAAATTTCTTCTTAAGGTTCAACCAAATGCCAATAATATGGTTATGGTCAAGTAAATTTCCACTATAGCAAGTTTTTTCAAGTAAATTTTCTCAAGGTTGTCATGCTCATGTCGGATACTCTTATCCACATGTCCCATGTCTTTGTGTTAGGAAACTAAGAGTATGACTTAGGAAAATACCTTAGTATATGGAAACATTAACATTAAAGGCTACTAAGTGCACTTTTCTAATAACTCACTAATTAACTATTCCAAAAACCTTAGAAATACCATGGAAAAACTATAATTGATCCATATTTTCATTTGTATCCATATTGAACCAAGTATATTTCCTAAATTTATCAGTAGGTGAGGTAGATGAAATGAATGTGATGTCAGGGAGAGAGACATCAGCCATATAATTAGAAGAAATCTAATCTACAATAGCAGTATCAATGTAGTGGACAACAAACAATGTTTTGAAATAACAAGCTCTATCCTCAAGGGATTACAATAGCTTCTCAAAATCCTTGGGCACACTCTCACACAACACACATGCAAGAATGAAAAGAAGAAATTATCTAGAGCAACCACCATCACCAATAAAACTTGAGAAAAGGGAGCAACAGTTACAAAACTACTTTCTGGTAATAGCCTCAAAGGTTATGCTCCATGTTAACACCATTATTTATCAAGAGGATAATAAACCATGGTGGAGAAAGAAAAATAATGGTTGTTGGGATACTTTGGTTAAAGGATATATCATAAGGGAGCAGCTATAGTCAAAATGTGATTAAGTCATCGAAGATCCTAAGCCGCGATGTAAGAAGGAATAAAATCAATGGCTGGTGTTCTCTCCACTCCTCAAAGATGCAAGGAAGATAAAGGTTTGACCAGGCGCTTATCAGGCGCATAGATCAACGGCCGTCAGGTTGGTTCAGGCGGCTCCACGGTCTATATCCAATCCGCTGCGCGAAGTTGCATATCGGTTAAAATGACACAATCCGGCGGAATCAGGTACAAGCTACACAATCCAATGGCGGAGAGGCGAGGTCGGATCGAATCCACGGTTGAGATTGATTCTGGAACAAGAACCTGCACGACCGATAAACCTAAAGCGCCCAGCGGAATGAGTTACCTGGTGATTGATCTGACGGTTGAAAATCAAAGTAAATCAGATCAACGGCTGTTATAATTTCCGAAGGGTGAACTTGCGCGGTGGATAATTCCGAAGTGCCCAGCGGAATTTGGTACGTGGCATATGATCCGACGATGGAAAGTTAAAGGAGTATCACATCAACGGCTGAGAACAATTCCGGGGATCAAAGTTGCACGTTAGATAAAAGAAAGGAGCCGAGCGGAATTCATTACATAGTGCTTGACCCGACGGTTGAAATTTAAAGGTTGAATAATCAACGGTTGGGATCGATTCCGGGGTTGAAACTTGCATGGGGGATAAGTCCTAGACTCCCAGCGGAATTCGGTACGTGTCACCTGATCCAACAGCTCATGATAAAAGGCGATTTCATCGACGGTGGGAGATCATTCCGGGATGGAGACTGGCATGTCATTTATCACTAAGGCGCCGGGCGGAACAGGGTACGTGGCACACGATCCAAAGGCCAGAATTTAAAGAGAAACCAGATCTACGGTCTTGAATGAAACCGGAAAATAGAAGTGCATGGCAGTTAGGGATAAGTGGTGGTTGCAAAAAATAAATGTTGTCCACGTGGCGAATTGTGTGGTCCTATAAAGGCAGCGTTGACCTCTCCAATGATTATTTTATTTGCTCGGGACCTGGCAAAAAGGACCTGGCGATTCGGCAGCTTCCATTTGTCAGTCCAGGCACGCTCCGCGCACACACCTCCACAGTAAGCCAGGTAGGACTTAAACCCTGTTAATCCTTCATACAATTACCATTGTGAATTCAGTAATGGACTAAGGGAGAGAAATTCGAGTGTCTGTTCAGGTCGTGGATGACAGAGAGGAATTTTTAGTAGACAGACACAGAGGCGTGTGCGACCCCTTCCTATCCACAGGGAGCGTGTCCGGCAGCAAAGAGAGATTGTGGTCTTATTACTCTCAAGGAAATGACGTTCTGAATGTATGCAAGTCTTTTTTGTACCATTTCGCCCTTGAGAAAACCCTCCACTTTCCAGAATTTGCCGAGTGGTGTGCGGTGAACTATTCTGCCTCTCAGAGGATCATTGTGAGTCGGTCCATGTCCAAAATACTGTGTAAAATTGATGCTTCAGTCGTCAGAGAAAACCTTAGTTTGCCCAAAAATTACCCTGTAAATCGTGAGTCTGTAAATGAATCTATCCTTGCTGAGTTTTTCAAAAATTGTGAAAGTGAAAGTCGCTGTCAATTCTTGTCAAGTATCCTGAAGGAAGGTCAGTCCCTTGAGGGCCTTTTCTCACCTTACCCCTTGCACATTTTTAGAGCTGAAGTGCAATTAGTAATGTCTATGTTCTATCAGGTGTTAGGTCTTGATGACGATTGTCATATAGGTGATGTCATCCTTGGTTTCCTGTTAAGAATAAATTCTTTAAAACCTGAGTCCCAGTCGGTCCCTGTGCTTAATTTAGATGAATACCTTGCCGAAGCGATCCACCTTCAGTTGACTGAGTTTCCCAAGGTCCAGTTCTTTAGGTTTCAAACATACTTGCTTAACATGCTATTATGCTCTAATGTTACTGAATTGAAATTCTTAAGTGCTCTATGCTCTTCTGATTTGCCCAAGCAAATCAACATTATCGAATTTGCTAATTCGATCATGTCCGAAATGTACAAAATGCTATTTGATGAGGACCTGCCCCGTGCCCTGGACGATATGAGATGCCTAATGCAGTCGTCACCCGAAGATCGGGTGGGGGACTGGTTCTTGTATAGAGGCTACACAGTGTTAAGAATATATGGCTTTACTGGCCAGCCTTATAGGCTACCCTCCTTCTTGACCCCAAGGATTTTTGCACTAGAGTTCATGAGGCAGAGATTGTTGTCTGAGGAAGAGCACTTTGGTGCTTTCAAAAAATCTTCGAACATCAAATTTCCACTTAAAGTCGGCCCTTTCATTTTTAAAGGTAAAGGTGCCCTGGCATTTATAGAAAAGTTGATGGAGAATATGGATTTCATAAAAGATGTAAATGTGAATTACAACCCCCACCATGTGATCTCACTGAGAAAACAGGCAAACAAGAATAAACCATTTGAGCATCAGGCTATTGAGAGGCTAGCTGAAATGGCCAATTTGCTGCAGTATACTGACAGGTCAAAGTCCGATGAAGAGACAGCAACCCAAATAACATAAGGTGCTGGTATTATGGCCAAGAGGAGTTTGTCTGAAACTGAGAGTATGGATGTAGATGAAGAAGGGCCCCATAAAAGGGCCAAGCTGCTTGAAAGTGGTGAAATTGTAGATGAAGAGGTTTCTTATGGTTCCAAAAGAGGTGGCCTAGTTCCCCTGAAAGCGGTGCAGATAAGTCAACTCTCTTTTAAAATTGCGGAGGATGATGTAGATAGTTCGGAATTATGCCACGTGTTTAAGTCGAAGGAAGACCTAAAAGCCAGCTACATGGAGAAGAGGAAGCAGTCTATGGAGGAGATGAGAAACTTGCTTCCGAGGGTGAGAAATTTGTACAGCTCAAAAACCTCTCTAGTCTCTGCTAGATATGCTGAGAGGAATACTTTTAAAATGGCTATAGTAAGCAACAAGAAGATGTCCGAAATGGAGATCCGGCTAGACAAAATCAGCACTCCGGATAAAATTCAACTGCACAAACAGACCAGCGATATCATCTATTCAGACTTACTACAAGCCATGGTGAGAATTAATAAATTGCAAGTTTTGATAGACAAATTGGAAATCCAATTAAAACATGAGAGAGTGTAAAATAAAGCAAATGTTGTTCAGATTAGGAAGCTGCAGACAGACATTGCTAGTTCAGACAGTACCCAGGCAGTCAAGAGGTTGTTAGATGAAAAGGATAATGCACTCCAGGTCCTGAATAAAAAACTGAAGATCTCAGGTGCTGAACATGTTCAGTCATCTGAGTTACTATCTCTCCAAGAAGAGAAGGATAAAGTCCATCAAGAGATGATGGAATACAAAGGAAGAGCCGGAGAGCTACAGGAAGAAAAAGAGAAGTGGGAAGCCGAAAGGGAGGAACTGTTATCCCAAATCTCCTTGATGAAAAAAGATTAGAATGAAGAGAAGGAGATTATGGAAGTGTTGATGAGCCAGACTCCCACCGGCGCGGACCTGTCTATTGTAAATATACAGAAGCCATTAGATGATTTCTCTACTGATGATTTGGTGGTGCCAATGTCCCAGGTGAGTATGAAAGAAGAAGCAATCAAAGATTTGAAAGCAGAGAATGAGAAGATGAAAGCTGAATTGGCTAGATTAAGTGAAAGCAAGAAACAAATACTGCAGGACAGAAATCAATTACAGAAGAAATTGAATGAGCTAAAAGAAAAATGCATTGGGAAGGGCCCTCTTCAGGGGGGAAAACATATCATTTGGGATACCTTGTGTATAGAGATCACCAAGTTCCAGCACTATTTAAATTTTATTGATGATTTGAATATAATGATAAATTTGGCCCACTAGAGATTAAAGCTGGTTAACGAACATATGGAGAAAAGACCCCTTGTTACAGCTCAGAACACACTAAATTTTCTAAATTCACTGTCATATCAGAAGTTGCAGGAATTGGGCATAAAGGACAGAGTGTCAATAGTGATGTGGGCAAAGAAAATCATCCATAAGCATCACTTAATCAAAACGATCCAAGATAAATCAGAAGGATTGCTTCTGCAGGTTAGTAATTTTAAACAGGAGTTCAAAGAATTGTTCGAGGATGGATTGCCTTCTTTCTGGGATGGAGAAGGGCGGATGTTCTCACAGAAACATTATCATAACCTACTTGTTCAGTGCCGCATGGACCACTCCAAATTCAATGATTTGGAGAAAATCCTGACAGGAAAGGCCATCGTGGATATGCTCACAGAAGATTTCGAGATCCTACAGAAGTTCGCCATCATCAGGAGCAGATTGCCCAGAAAGTCCTATGAAGCATATATGGAGCTCGAGGTAGCAATTCGGGAAATGATGGAGTGTGACACCCCAAGTTTGGAGCAGTGGAAAGCTGTGGAGCAGTTTGGAAAGACAAAGTATATTCTCCACTCCTAGAAACACGTGTCATGCACTAAAGAGCTGATGGGGAAAAGACGTGGAGCTGCTAGGGAAAAGATGTGGAGCTGATGGGACAAAGACGTGGAGCTGCTGGGGCAAAGATGTGGAGCTAATGGGACAAAGACGTGGAGTTGATGGGGCAAAGTGGTGGAGCTGATGGACGAAAGTTTGTTGTCAAGTTGATTCGTACTCTATGATCTGTTTGGATTGGAGTTGTAACAAACTTCCTAGGGGTTAGGAATTCAGTTACAAACTCTAAATTAAGCCGATCATTCTGTTATTGATCTTCTTGTTGGAAAAGCTATCATTTTATGTATAAATATGCATCTTTTTTAAGAGATGGGGGTTGGAACCCATCGGGTGGTGAATAATTTTGGAGAACATATCTATTTTTAGAATGACAAAGTGAATGCATGAGAGTTTTGTCAGAGATTCATGTGTTGTTGATATTACAGTCTGTGTTTCCTTCTTTATGTGATTGTATTTCCCTTGTGTAACACTCCATTTTGTTTCTTCCTCGTATCTGGAAAATAGTGTTAGATGATTGGAATTCATGTGTTTATGCTCTGATCATCATTTCAGATATTATATGATTTTTCTGCTAAAGTTAATATAGAACTCATCCTTGTTGATGCTCTGTATTAATGGGTTGTTTCTTCATTTCCTCTATTCCACCTGAATCAATTTGAATGACTGTGATGATATGATTACCTTGCCTTTGATGAATATCATGTATATGTCTTTGTGGTATCTTTATACTGTATATGACTCCATGCCCAATGGTTATGTGATTGTTTCAGCCAAATACATAAATCTTCGAATGTTATTTTAAATCTGGTCTTGTTAAATCTTTAATTGAGAGATCCCTCTCTGGAAGAAAATACCAGTTTCTTCCTAAAGTGGTTTTGTTGTTACCTTGGAGTATACCTTTTACAACCTGGGTACATTCTGAGTGCTAACAAACTGGTGCCGTTGCTGGGGACAAAGTGCTTATCTGCCCCGGGAGAACGACAAAGATTAAGAGAGATTTCTGTGGGAAAACGGGAATTTCAAAAAGAAAAGAAGGTTGTATATTTGCCCTGGCGACTTCATTGTGAAATTATTTCAGAATTCAAGAACGACATTCTGGCTTCAAGAAGACATACACGAGGTAACTCTGATACCGAATTTTGAAAAGTTTTGAGGACCCAGAAAAGTTGTTTAAGAGAAAAAATAAAGAGAAGTTAGATTTTCCTTTGTTCAGCCCATCATCATCACCATATTCTCATATTAATCCAGCATGGGAAGTCAATGCTGCGCAGACCCTGTTGAGAACTAGATCTGAACCCGACCTCAAAAATACTGAGTTCAATCCTCCTCGTAGGTTGAGAGCCAGATCCGAATCTGACCTCAAAAATACTGAGTTCAGTCCTCGTAGGTCAGAGTCCTATCTGTTAGATTCCCTCTAGAAATACTTGCAACAAACCTCTAAAGCTGAAGCAACTACCTCCGAGCATTCTCAAAGTACTTCAGTTCCTGTGAACCCACCCAGACCAATGGCCGCCAGATTTGCTCCCTTGCGTTTGCCAGCTGTGTTGCATGATCTCCCCCAAAATTATTCTCAGAGAATTTCTTCATTTGATGGGGAAGGTGATATAACCAAAAAACAGCATGTTGCCAAGTTTGAAGACTTCATTGACTTAGAAGAAGTTGACTATCCTGATGTCAAACTGCGGTTATTTGCCCAAAGTTTGTATGGGGAAGCGAAGAAGTGGTTTAAAGACTTGCCTAATGGATCTATAGCAAATTTTTAGGCCTTTCAGAATGCCTTTCTGGATAGGTGGGACGATAAATAGAACCCTCTGTAGCTTTTATCTCAATACAATGGTCTCAAAAAGGGTGGTTTTGAGTCTGTTCATGAATTTTCAAGCAGATTCATGAGGGCTTACAACTCTATTCCTGAAGATATAAAACCTTCTCCTGCAGCTGCCAAACTGCATTATGCTAGAGCTTTTGATAATGATTTTGCATTTTCATTGCGGGAAAGGAAATCGACAACTCTTGCTGCCATGTTTACTGATGCCCTAGAAGTGGAAGCTAACATGATGGCTAGTGGAAAGATAAAACATAGAGACATGGACAGGAGGAGAAAGGAAGAAAATGTGCCTTCTACTTCATCTTCTTCCACTGATGTTAAATTTGAGACGATGTTGAAGACTATGGAAAAGTTGATGGATAGGTTAACCATGGATCCTAGGTCCTTCAACAGGGAGCAAGGGGATCCCCAAATCAGGAATCCAAATTTCAGAAGACCAAATCCCCCTGTTCCTCCCCAGAATAGGTAGAGAAATCCCAGAAACCAAGAAGAATAGCCTATCCGTCCGCCTTTCCCTGAAAATTATGTTGGGGATGAAGAAGACCCACCTGAAAATGAGATTCATCTATTTGGGGAACAGGATTCAGAAATATATCTTACTGAAGAAGAACATAATATGTTTGCTCAGGAAGGTCCAAATGAAGAATTTGAAAATGAGCTATATCAGAGAGGTTACTTACATGCAATGGACGACGTGCAAAGGAAAATGAGACTGAGGAATAGGGATGTCCCCATAGGGAATAGGGAAGGAAAACCCAAATCAGCCTTCCTCCAGTCCTTTGAATGGAGAAAAGGGGAAAGGACTACAAAAGGAACCCTCTGTGAGTAAAGAGGTTGAAAATGAGGTACAAAGAGATAAAATAATAAAGAAGGTGACTCCGATTGATGTGGAAAAGATTGGTGCTGGTTTTAACCTACAAAATGAGCTTTCAACGCTAAAGATCTCTGTTCCATTTAATGAGCTATTGAGAAACGCTGAATACAGAGATACTATCACCAAAATGATCAAAAACCAAGGAGAATGGCAGTCAGACATTTTAGAATTGAATGATGATAATCCTGCTATTTCATTTGGGCCAAAAGTTGAAAATTTAGAAGATGAAGAAGTTCCTCCTTTCTATTTAAGTCTGAATGTGCATGACAAAGTGGTCCATAATGCTATGTTGGATTCTGGGGAATCACACAATCTAATGCCTAAAGGGGTCGTGGAAAGCCTGGGATTAGAAGTGACTAGACCATATAAGGATTTATACTCATTTGATTCTAGGAGAGTAAAATGCCTTGGTTTAATTAAAGACATGGTAGTGACCCTGAATAAATTGCCATCTAAAACTATAGTCATGGATGTGGTGGTAGCAGATATCCCACCCAAATTTGGGGTATTGTTGTCAAGATCTTGGACCTCCAAGCTGAAAGGTAGTTTACAGATGGACATGTCATATGCAACGATTCCTTTTCCAGATGGGAGCAGAAGGTTATGTAGTGAAAAAAGAACTCCCTATGTGGTTAGCAGTCAAGATAAACCTGAAGTCCATCACATATATGCTGTTGATACTGATTTGGGGTCTTCCATTTTCTTTAATGAGACTGTCCCACATAAGGTAGAAAAGACATTGCAGGAGAAGTCTCAGGAAAATGATGAAAAATAAGCGTTGGAACAGGAAGATTTGGAAGCAAAACAGAAAAAGGAAGGCCAATGGATAATGTACTTTGATGGATCTGTTGCAAAGGTTGGTGCTAGGGCTGGTGTCTACATCATTTCTCCTATTCATGATTTCAAAGCTTTGTCATACAAATTGCTGTTTGAATGCACAAATAATGTAGCTGAGTATGAGGCTCTATTATTGGGGTTACATGCTTTGAAAGATCTGGGGGCTCAGAGGGTCAGGATCTTGGGAGATTCTGAGTTGGTGATAAACCAGGTAAATGAGAGTTATCAAACCAAGCATCCTCGAATGAGGGCTTACAGAAATGAAGTATGGGATATGCTTGGAAATTTCTTCATGAAGCATACAATTCAGGTTGTTCCCAGGGTTGAAAATTTGGTGGCTGATTCCTTAGCAGTATCTGCTGGAAAATTTGAGACCCCGATGACTAGTCAAAAGGAATACCAGGTGGAGATTTTGAACAGACCTTCTATCCCTGAAAATTCCAAATACTGGCAGGTGTTTGAAGATGATATGCAGATCCGAAGATTTCTAGAGTTATCAGGGGAATTTGTGAATACTCATTTTGACAATGAAAATGATAATGATAGGGCCCTTGGAGATGATGAAGAAATTGAAACAAAAGAAGAAGATGCTAAGAGGTTAATAAAGACCTTGGGAGGTAAGGATATCATCCAGCTGAAAAATAATTTCATACCAAGAGGCCTGATCCCTTTAGAAAGGCTCTTTGATCAAAATGATGTTGCCAAGAACCCCAAAGTCAAACCTGTTGGTGATGTCGTTGAAGATAAAAATATTGGCACTGAGGAAAATCATAAAATCATAAAATTATCCAAGAAGCTGCCAGAAAGGGAGAAAGAGGAGTATGTAAAGTTGATGAAAAAATATACAGATGTGTTTGCTTGGAGTTATGAAGACCTCAAAGAATATGATACATCTATCATACAACACACTATTCCTATAAAGCCTGGGGAGAAGCCTTTTAAACAGAAAATCAGGAGGATCAATCCTAAGCTGCTACCTGTCATTGAGAAGGAAATAAAGAATTTATTTGATGCCAAGATCATTGTAACACTCAGATTTTCTAAATGGGTTGCGAATTTGATCCCTGTTAGAAAGAAGAATGGAGAGATAAGACGGTGCATAGATTTCTGCAATTTAAATAAGGTCTCCATGAAATACAACTATCCTCTACCCAAGATGGATTACATACTGTAGCAAGTGGTGGGAGCTGAAAGGATTTCGATGCTGGATGGTTTTTCTGGGTATAATCAGATCAAAGTGCTGCCAGAAGATCAAGAGAAAACTGCCTTTACTACACCATGGGGCACTTTCATGTATGCGAAGATGCCTTTTGGTTTGATGAATGCAGGCGCCACTTTCCAGCGAGCTATGGACATTGGCTTTGCATGAGAAATTGGAAGTTTCATGGTAATTTATATGGATGATATCACAGTCTACTCAAAGTCTGACAGGGAACATCTACATCATCTGGAGAAGGTCTTCATGAAGTGTAGGAAGTATGGCATATCTTTGAACCCTAAGAAGTCTAATTTTGCATTAGAAGAAGGAAATTTGCTAGGCCATATAATATCCAAAGACGGCATAAAGATTGATCCTGAAAGAGTAAGTGCAATTCTAAAGGTAGGAGAACCCAGAAGCAAAAAGGAAATACAATCATTTCTGGGCCAGGTAAATTTCTTGAGGAGATTTGTACCAAGATTTGCAGAGATTCTGATGAATATTACAAATATGTTGAAGAAAGGTCATGAAATAAAGTGGAATACAGAAGCTAAGGAGTCCTTTCGGGAAATCAAGAAAGAAATTTCTGAAGCTCCTGTTTTGATAAGTCCAGATTTCGCCAGAGATTTTTCAGTATTCTCATATGCTTTGGAACATACTATAGCAGTAGTATTATTGCAGAAAAATGAGGAAAATTTGGAACAACCCATAGCCTTTTTCAGTAAAATGCTACGGGATGGGGAGCTGAAATATGACATCATGGAAAAGCAGGCCTATGCTTTAATCAAAGCATTAAAGGATTTCAGAATATATGTTTTTCATTCCCATGTAATTGCACATGTTTGAACCGCTGTAGTAAAATCAATTTTGACTCAGCCAGACCCCAAAGGCAGGAGGGCAAGATGGATAGCTACATTATTGGAATATGATATAGAAATAAAACCCACGAAGCTGGTCAAAGGACAAGGATTAGCAAAGATGATGACAAACTCAAATTGTGAATCTTTACAGATCAATTTTTTGACTCACCAATCTGATCAGTTGGACACAGAGATAGAAGTGATGCCTGACTTTGTGGCCTCTCCATGGTACTCTGGTATTGTATATGTCCTCTAAAATTTGCAAGCACCAGAAGGATTAAGTAAATCAAGAGCAAGATCTGTAAAGTTGAAATCTGCTAAATTTTGTATCATAAATAAATATCTTTATTGGAAGGATCCTGGAGGAGTTCTACTAAATTGTCTATTGGAGGATGAAGCCCAGCAAATTACCAAGGAATTTCACAAAGGAGACTGTGGGGGACATCATTCTTGGAAGGTGACTGCAAACAAAATCCTGAGGGCTGGTTATTATTGGCCCACATTATTTTCAGATGTATATAAAGAAATCAGCAAATGTCATCAATGCCAAATTTTCAACGGTAAGAGAAAGGTACTACCCCTCCCTTTGAATCCAATAACAGTTGAGGCTCCTTTCCAGCAATGGGGTTTGGATTTTATTGGTGAAATAAACCCCAACTCATCAGGTCAGCACATGTGGATCTTGATAGCTACAGACTATTTTACTAAATGGATAGAAGCAATTCCTACCAGGAGGGCCACTGAGAATGTGATCATGGAGTTTCTTGAAGAAAATATATTGGCTCGGTTCGGGTGCCCAAAAAGGATAGTAACAGACAACACAGCTGCTTTCAAATCTAGAAAGATGATTAATTTTTGTCATAAGTATCATATAAGCCTCAATCACTCAACTGCATATTACCCTCAAGGAAATGGATTAGCTGAATCTTCAAATAAAAGCCTGGTGAGGACTATCAAAAAGCTGTTGGAAGATAATAAGAGGTCCTGGCACACCAAACTAAAATATGCTCTATGGGATGACAGGATTAGTACTAAAAGAGCAATCGGCATGTCTCCATTCCAACTGGTATACAGGGCTGAAGTGATTTTTCCAACATCATTAGGGGTAACAGTTATGAGATATTTCCAGGATCAGCAAGAAGAACCAAATCACATACAGCAGAGGATAAATCAGATCATTGAGCTAGAAGAACAAAGAAGTAAGGCTTACGACAAAGTGCAGTCTCACCAAGAGAAAATGAAGAATACTTTTGACAGAAGGATCAAGGAAGAGCATTTTCAGATCGATGACCTGGTTTTGAAGTGGGATGCTCCTAACGAAGAAAAGCATGGAAAGTTTGACCCTATGTGGGTCAGACCTTATGTTGTTTCTGGGTACAGAGGACAGAATGCATTTTTGCTGGAATATACAAATGGGGTTCTTCTGGAGAGTAACCCTGTAAATGGGAGATATCTGAAGCATTACCTGTCCTGAAGGGGAAGGTAAAATTTGTATCATAGAACTGTACATATTTGTTTCTCTTTACAAATAAATAGGAATGGTAAGCCGAGTGCATTTGAAGCTCGCAGTGAAAGCCCTAAAATCCAGGAGGCCTACCGTTCATTTTCTAAAAAATATAAAAATGATATATTTACAAAAAACAAAAGATGGGTTTTTGAGAGTTATTATGCAAAATCAAAAAACAGGCACCTGGTCTACGAGTTCTTTGATACCTCGCAGGGAGGATATCATCCCCAGATGGAGCCAGCTGTTAACACCATTATTTATCAAGAGCATAATAAACCATGGTGGAGAAAGAAAAATAATGGCTGTTGGGATACTTTGGTTAAAGGATATATCATAAGGGAGCAGCTATAGGCAAAATGCGATTAAGTCACTGAAGATCCTAAGCCACGATGTAAGAAGGAAGAAAATCAATGGGTGGTGTTCTCTCCACTCCTCAGAGATGCAAGGAAGATAAAGGTTTGACCGAGCGCTTATCAGGCGCACAGATCAATGGCCGTCAGGTTGGTTCGGGCGGATCCATGGTCTATATCCAATCCGCTACGTGAAGTTGCATATCGGTTAAAATGACACAATCCGGCGGAATCAGGTACAAGCTACACAATCCAATGGCGGAGAGGCGAGGTCAGATTGAATCCACGGTTGAGATTGATTCCGGAACTAGAACCTGCATGACCGATAAACCTAAAGCGCCCAGCGGAATGAGTTACCCGGTGATCGATCTGACGGTTGAAAATCAAAGTAAATCAGATCAACAGCTGTTATAATTTTCGGAGGGTGAACTTGCGCGATGGATAATTCCGAAGTGCCCAGCGGAATTTGGTACATGGCATATGATCCGACGGTGGAAAGTTAAAGGAGTATCACATCAACGACTGAGAACAATTCCGGGGATCAAAGTTGCACGTTAGATAAAAGAAAGGAGCCCAGTGGAATTCATTACATAGTGCTTGACCCGACGGTTGAAATTTAAAGGTTGAATAATCAACGGTTGGGATCAATTCTGGGGTTGAAACTTGCACGGGGGATAAGTACCAGACTCCCAGTGGAATTCGGTACGTGTCACCCGATCCAACGGCTCATGATAAAAGGCGATTTCATCGACAGTGGGAGATCATTCTGGGATGGAGACTAGCACGTCGTTTATCACCAAGGCGCCGGGTGGAACGGGGTACGTGGCACACGATCCAAAGGCCAGAAGTTAAAGAGAAACCAGATCTACGGTCTTGAATGAAACCGGAAAATAGAAGTGCAAGGCAGTTAGGGATAAGTGGTGGTTGCGGAAAATAAATGATGTCCACGTGGTGAATTGTGTGGTCCTATAAAGGCAGGGTTGACCTCTCCAATGATTATTTTATTTGCTCGGGACCCAGTGAAAAGGACCTGGCGATTCGGCAGCTTCCATTTGTCAGTCCAGGCACGCTCCGCGCACACGCCTCCACAGTAATCCAGGTAGGACTTAAACCCTGTTAATCCTTCGTACAATTACCATTGTGAATTCAGTAATGGACTAAGGGAGAGAAATTCGAGTGTCTGTTCAGGTCGTGGATCACAAAGAGGAATTTTTAGTAGATAGACACAGAGGCGTGTGCAACCCCTTCCTATCCATAGGGAGCGTGTCCGGCAGCAAAGAGAGATTGTGGTCTTATTACTCTCAGGGAAATGACGTTCTGAATGTATGCAATTCTTTTTTGTACCATTTCGCCCTTGAGCAAACCCTCCACTTCCCGGAATTTGCCGAGTGGTGTGCGGTGAACTATTCTCCCTCTCAGAGGATCATTGTGAGTCTGTCCGAGTCCAAAATACTATGTAAAATTGATGCTTCAGTCGTCAGAGAAAACCTTAGTCTGCCCGAAAATTACCCTATAAATCGTGAGTCTGTAAATGAATCTATCCTTGCTGAGTTTTTCAAAAATTGTGAAAGTGAAAGTCGCTGTCAATTCTTGTCAAGTATCCTGAAGGAAGGTCAGTCCCTTGAGGGCATTTTCTCGCCTTACCCCTTGCACATTTTTAGAGCTGAAGTGCAATTAGTAATGTCTCTGGTCTATCAGGTGTTAGGTCTTGATGACGATTGTCATATAGGTGATGTCATCCTTGGTTTCCTGTTAAGAATAAATTCTTTAAACCCTGAGTCCCAGTCGGTCCCTGTGCTTAATTTAGATGAATACCTTGCCGAAGCGATCCACCTTCAGTTGAATGAGTTTCCCAAGGTCCAGTTCTTTAGGTTTCAAACATACTTGCTTAACATGCTATTATGCTCTAATGTTACTGAATTGAAATTCTTAAGTGCTCTATGCTCTTCTGATTTGCCCAAGCAAATCAACATGATCGAATTTGCTAATTCGATCATGTCCGAAATGTACAAAATGCTATTTGATGAGGACCTGCCCTGTGTCATGGACGAGATGAGATGCCTAATGCAGTCGTCACCCGAAGATCGGGTGGGGGACTGGTTCCTGTACAGAGGCTACACAGTGTTAAGAATATATGGCTTTACTGGTTAGCCTTATAGGCTACCCTCCTTCTTGACCCCAAGTATTTTTGCACTAGAGTTCATGAGGCAGAGATTGCTGTCTGAGGAAGAGCACTTTGGTGCTTTCAAAAAATCTTCAAACATCAAATTTCCACTTAAAGTCAGCCCTTTCATTTTTAAAGGTAAAGGTGCCCTGGCATTTATAGAAAAGTTGATGGAGAATATGGATTTCATAAAAGATGTAAATGTGAATTACGACCCCCACCATGTGATCTCACTGAGAAAACAGGCAAAAAAGAATAAACCATTTGAGCATCAGGCTATTGAGGGGCTAGCTGAAATGGCCAATTTGCTGCAGTATACTGACAGGTCAAAGTTCGATGAAGAGAAAGCAACCCAAATAATAGAAGGTGCTGGTATTATGGCCAAGAGGAGTTTGTCTAAAACTGAGAGTATGGATGTAGATGAAGAAGGGCCCCATAAAAGGGCCAAGCTGCTTGAAAGTGGTGAAATTGTAGATGAAGAGGTTTCTGATGGTTCCAAAAGAGGTGGCCTAGTTCCCCTGAAAGCGGTGCAGATAAGTCAATTCTCTTTTAAAAATGCGTAGGATGATGTAGACAGTTCGGAATTATGCCACGTGTTTAAGTCGAAGGAAGACCTAAAAGCCAGCTACATGGAGAAGAGGAAGCAGTCTATGGAGGAGATGAGAAACTTGCTTCCAAGGGTGAGAAATTTGTACAGCTCAAAAACCTCTCTAATCTCTGGTAGAGATGCTGAGAGGAATACTTTTAAAATGGCTATCGTAAGCGACAAGAAGATGTCTGAAATGGAGATCCGGCTAGACAAAATCAGCACTCTGGATAAAATTCAACTGCACAAACAGACCAGCGATATCATCTATTCAGACTTACTACAATCCATGGTGAGAATTAATAAATTGCAAGTTTTGATAGACAAATTGGAAATCCAATTAAAACATGAGAGAGTGGAAAATAAAGCAAATGTTGTTCAAATTAGGAAGCTGCAGACAGACATTGCTAGTTCAAATAGTACCCAGGTAGTCAAGAGGTTGTTAGATGAAAAGGATAATGCACTCCAGGTCCTGAAGAAGAAACTGAAGATCCTAGGTGCTGAACATGTTCAGTCATCTGAGTTACTAGCTCTCCAAGAAGAGAAGGATAAAGTCCATCAAGAGATGATGGAATACAAAGGAAGAGCCAGAGAGCTACAGGAAGAAAAAGAGAAGTGGGAAGCCGAAAGGGAGGAATTGTTATCCCAAATCTCCTTGATGAAAAAAGATCAGAATGAAGAGAAGGAGATTATGGAAGAATTGATGAGCCAGAATCCCACCGGCGAAGACTTGTCTATTGTAAATATCCAGAAGCCATTAGAGGATTTCTCTACTGATGATTTGTTGGTGCCAATGTCCCAGGTGAGTTTGAAAGAAGAAGCAATCAAAGATTTGAAAGCAGAGAATGAGAAGATGAAAGCTGAATTGGCTAGATTAAGTGAAAGCAAGAAACAAATACTGCGGGACAGAAATCAATTATAGAAGAAATTGAATGAGCTAAAAGAAAAATGCATTGGGAAGGGCCCTCTTCAGGGGGAAAAACATATCATTTGGGATACCTTGTGTATAGAGATCACCAAGTTCTTGCACTATTTAAATTTTATTGATGATTTGAATATAATGATAAATTTGGCCCACTAGAGATTAAAGCTGGTTAACGAACATATGGAGAAAAGACCCCTTGTTACAGCTCAGAACACACTAAATTTTCCAAATTCACTATCATATCAGAAGTTGTAGGAATTGGGCATAAAGGAAAGAGTGTCAATAGTGATGTGGGCAAAGAAAATCATCCATAAGCATCACTTAATCAAAACGGTCCAAGATAAATCAGAAGGATTGCTTCTGCAGGTTAGTAATTTTAAACAGGAGTTCAAAGAATTGTTTGAGGACGGATTTCCTTCTTTCTGGGATGGAGAAGGGAGGATGTTCTCACAGGAACATTATCATAACCTGCTTGTTCAGTGCTGCATGGACCACTCCAAATTCAATGATTTGGAGAAAAGCCTGACAGGAAAGGCCATCGTGGATATGCTCACAGAAGATTTCGAGATCCTGCAGAAGTTCGCCATCATCAGGAGCAGATTGCCCAGAAAGTCCTATGAAGCATATATGGAGCTTGAGGTAGCAATTCGGGAAATGATGGAGTGTGACACCCCAAGTTCGGAGCAGTGGAAAGCTGTGGAGCAGTTTGGAAAGACAAAGTATATTCTCCACTCCTAGAAACACGTGTCATGCACTGAAGAGCTGATGGGGCAAAGACGTGGAGCTGCTGGGGAAAAGATGTGGAGCTGATGGGACAAAGACGTGGAGCTGCTGGGGGAAAGATGTGGAGCTGATGGGACAAAGACGTGGAGCTGATGGGGCAAAGTGGTGGAGCTGATGGACGAAAGTTTGTTGTCAAGTTGATTCGTACTCTATGATCTGTTAGGATTGGAGTTGTAACAAACTTCCTAGGGGTTAGGAATTCAGTTACAAACTCTAAATTAAGCTGATCATTCTGTTATTGATCTTCTTGTTGGAAAAGCTATCATTTTATGTATAAATATGCATCTTTTTTAAGAGATGGGGGTTGGAACCCATCGGGTGGTGAATAATTTTGGAGAACATATCTGTTTTTAGAATGACAAAGTGAATGCATGAGAGTTTTGTCAGAGATTCATGTGTTGTTGATATTACAGTCTGTGCTTCCTTCTTTATGTGATTGTATTTCCCTTGTGTAACACTCCATTTTGTTTCTTCCTCGTATCTGCAAAAATAGCGTTAGATGATTGGAATTCATGTGTTTATGCTCTGATCATCATTTCAGATATTATATGATTTTTCTGCTAAAGTTGATGTAGAACTCATCCTTGTTGATGCTCTGTATTAATGGGTTGTTTCTTCATTTCCTCTATTCCACCTGAATCAATTTGAATGACTGTGATGATATGATTACCTTGCCTTTGATGAATATCATGTATATGTCTTTGTGGTATCTTTATACTGTATATGACTCCATGCCCAATGGTTATGTGATTGTTTCAGCCAAATACATAAATCTTTGAATGTTATTTTAAATCTAGTCTTGTTAAATATTTAATTGAGAGATCTCTCTTTGGAAGAAAATACCAGTTTCTTCCTAAAGTGGTTTTGTTGTTACCTTGGAGTATACCTTTTACAACCTGGGTACATTCTGAGTGCTAACACTCCACATACCAAGGAATCTCTCGTAGTGGGCCACCCTGCCCTTAACTAGAATATCTCTTACACATTCTTCAATGAAAAGAATTTTCATAACTGTGTAAGAGAAATATTCCATGACTCATAGCATTGTTATAATTGCATAAACAAAGTATGCCATAATTTTTATTAGTGTAAGGTGTAATAACTCAAAAATTCGTAAAAATTTAAAAAATTTCATGTGACATAAAATGTCTAATGTCACCGCTAAAATACCTCTAACGGTTAGCAGACAATAAAACAGTTTGTAAGAGAAACAAAGAGTTGCTTCTTTATAAGATTTTGTATGATCTATAGGCGTATCCTTAAAATTTGTGTTAGTGTTGTTTTCAACTTAGCAGTTGTAATTCTTCCAGACGTAGAAAAGAAACTTGTATTTTACTA
The DNA here is from genome assembly GCA_001517045.1 of Pseudotsuga menziesii. Taxonomy (NCBI): domain Eukaryota; kingdom Viridiplantae; phylum Streptophyta; class Pinopsida; order Pinales; family Pinaceae; genus Pseudotsuga; species Pseudotsuga menziesii. The sequence goes on from LPNX010630550.1 coordinate 71,337, forward strand.
CTGTTAGATATACTATTGATTTCTTTTGTCAAGTAGGGAAAGTTTCTTATGTGTGATCAGGGCTTACTTAGCTTTAAGCTAACACAATGGGCCTGATGGTTCCTTACAGGTTTTAACAGGTAAGTGTATGTTCCAGTAAAAATAATATTTATATTCAAGTCAAGAAGATACTTCTCTAGTATGTTTATGATGCTAGACTTAGAATGTTTAAAATGCAGCTTGTCTCCACAAGAGGTAATGTTGATCTTAATTTTTGTTGTCAAAACTCTGTAATGATGTTAAAACGAACCACATTTGCATGGGTTAAATTGCATGATGCAATACTATCAAAAGACATCAACTCCTTTCACTGATTATGATTAAAAATTCTAAAGAATAATTGTATTCAGGCTTACAGTAATTGTAATCTAGAGTTTAAATGGAAAGAATTAAAGTTCTCAACTTATTGCTTAGAGTACTCAACAATGTTTGGTGTCTATCACCCTTACCCAAAAACTACTTTTTACTTTTCTCTGTTTACTCAAAAAAATTGGATGCTAGAATTACACTGAGATTTCTTATATGGATCTATGGACTGCATTTACTAACATTCCCAAATACACACTGCATCAAAAGAATTGGATCAAGAATTTCTTCCTAGCTGAAAGAATTCTTCTTTATTACCTTTACTGTCCTTCACCTTGAGTTCTTATTACTTGAATCTTACACTTTCATTCCTGGTGTACCTTTTAGTTGTTAGAATTTTATCATTCAAGCTAGCATTATGTTAGGATCTTTAACTAAGAGAATAACAAGTACAGCAATCAAACACAAGAGACAATGAACACAATGTTTTTCCTCGGGGAAACCATAAATGGAGAAAACCCCGCAACTTCCTCAAAGATAGAATCAGCACCAAAGTAAAACCCCAAAACAGTAAGATGATCTCCCGACAGCAGTAGCCTCTTTCTTTCTAGCCCCAGCAACTTCTTCTCTCTCAGTTATGCGCTACAATTGAGTGTGAGTGAGTGTGTGATAAATAGAGAGGATCACTCTCTATTTATACTAATTCCCAACTTGACAATGACTCACTAGGGCCAACTTCACTAGGAGATTCTAATAACCCTAGGGCCCCGGAACTGCAGGCACTTTAACCCTTCATCAATAGGAGGGTTACCCACAATGACTTGACATGACTTTTTTACATTATAGAAAATCTCGATCGGAACATCGGGGCATGACATGACTCAAACACTTCCCGGAATAAACATCGGGGTACAATACATAAGATATACAAGTGAATACATTCCAAAGTTACAATTACATCAACACTCCCTCTTAACTAGGAAGGTATTCTCTCGACACAAATTTTCAGCACAAGTCTTCTTCTCTATATCATCTGGATCATCATCGAGTCCTCGTCATCTTCATCTTCAAGTCATCTTCATCTTGATCTGGATCATCACTCGATCTGGATCATCATCACTAGATCTGGATCATCACTTGATCCGTATCATCTCTGCTTGATCAACATCATTAGATCTAGATCATCACTCGATATGGATCAACATCATTGGATCTGGATCATCACTCGATCTAAATCATCACTATTGGATCAACATTACCAGATCTGGATCATCACTCGATCTGGATCATCATTGGGTCATCATTACTGGTGCTATCTCATGATTCTTCTCGTCACAGGAAGTTCTACAGAGCTAGCCCTTTTTCATGTTGGTTGTAGGCCTAGCCTCCATGTAGGTCTTCTTCAGCGCTTATATGTGAACCTAAGTCAGAATGGCCCGCCCAACACTTACATATTAACATGAGAGGAACACATCCAATAGCATGTCAGAAAGGCATGCCCAGCACTCACATCTCACCATGTGGGAACACATCCCACAACCCTGTCAAAAAGGATCAACACTCACATCCAATCATGCGGGAACAGATCCCACAACCCTATCAGAAAGGCTCAACACTTATATCTATCCATATAGGAACACATCCTACAACCATGCTAGAAGGGCTCTGCACTTACATCTAGCCATGTGGGAACACATCCTGCAACCATGCTAGAAAGGCTCTGTAGTTACATCTAGTCATGCGGGAACACATCCTGCAACCATGCTAGAAGGGCTCTGCACTTACATCTAGCCATGCAGGAACACATCCTGTAACCATTCTAGAAGGGCTCTACACTTACATCTAGCCATGCCGAAACACATCCTACAACCATGCTAGAAGGGCTCTCAACCCCAGGTTGAGGATTCCTGGTAACTGACCAGGTGCCTCCATTCTCCCAGAGAATGGCATCAGCCCTTATATATGATCAAGTGGGAACACATCCCTCAATCACATCAGAATGGCCCTGCACTTATATCTGATCATGTGGGAACACATCCATCAATCACATCATAATGGCCCTCAGCCCCAGACTGAGTATTCCCGATAACTGACCAGGTGACTCCATTCAGAGAATGGCATTCAGCACCTATATCTGATCATGTAGGAACCAATCCTACAGTCACATCAGAATGGCTCAGCACTCACATCTTGGCATGGAAGGAACCAATCCTCTCACCATGATAGAATGGTTCAGCCCTTACATCTGACCATGGAAGGAACCAATCCTCTCACCATGTCAGAATGGGTCATGGACTCATCACTTCCCCTTGGAAGGAATCTCGATCTGGAGAACACCAAGATTCTCCCTGAAGTACTCAAACTTCACTCTGGCTAATGGCTTCTTCAACACATCAATTATCTGTTCGTCTATCGCAACATACTAGAGCTTCACTGCTCCTCTTTGCACCATATCCCTGATATAGTGATACTTGATCTCGATATGATTCGACTTGTCATGGAACACTAGGTTCTCCGACAACTTCACACAACTCTGGTTGTCGCAATATATATAAGTAGCATCCAACTGGAGATCAAATAAATCAGACAGTAGCTTCCTTAGCCATACTGCCTCACAACTAGTTGAACAGGCTGCAACATACTCTGCTTCAGCTGTACTTAGTTCCACATAGGATTGTTTCTTACTAAACCAAGAGATCACACCTGATCCCATACTGAAGCAACACCCTGAAGTGATTTTCCTATCGATGGCACTGCCTGCCCAATATGAATCCGAACATAACCTTCCAGGTTAATCTTTTGATTCACCTCATACTTGAGCCCATAATCAACTGTACCCTTCAGGTACCTCAGAATATGCTTTGCAGCAATCAAGTGAACATGTCTCGGATCTGTTAGGAACTGGCTCAAGGTGTTCACAGCAAAGCAAATATCTGGTATTGTGTTCGTGAGGTACATCAAGGACGCAATCATCTGATGATACATCATAGCACCAACTGCTTCTAATGAAGCATCACTCAATAGCTTCAAGTTTGATGCCATAGGTGTGTTCATGGCCTTGAATTCCATCATCCCGAATCTCTTTAGGATCTCTACCATATATTTCCCTTGTCCCAGGGAAATTCCATCTGCATTCTGCCACACCTCCATTCCTAGAAAATAATGCATCATACCCAAGTACTTCATTTTGAACTCGGCAGCAAGCTTCCTCTTCGTATCAGCAATCAACCCATCCATACCTATTACAAACAGATCATCTACATACATTAGGAGCATCACTAGGTTTCCATCTTCAACCTTGTAGTAAAGGTTGGAATCTGCTTTACTCTTGGTAAAGCCCAAACTAGATAGAAAGTTGTCAATTCTATCGTACCATGTCCTGGGTGCATGTTTCAAACCATGAAGGGCTTTCTTCAATCTACACACATGAGACTCCCTGTCATGTGTCTCAAAACTGAGTGGCTGCTCCACATACAGTTCCTCTTCCACTACACCATTAAAGAAAATAGTCTTGACATCCATCTGGTGTATCTTCCATTTCATCACTACAGCCAGAGCAAGTACTGATCTGATGGAAATGTATCTGGCTACAAGTGCAAAAGTTTCTTCATAATCTATTCCTTCTTTCTGGGAGAAGCCATGAGCTACAAATGTTGCTTTATATTTTTCTATGTTGTTGTCTGCAGCATGCTTGATTTTGTAGATCCATTTGGAAGTTACAACCTACTTCCCTTCTGGTCTTGGGGCAATATCCCAAACATCATTCTTCATGATCGATTGATACTCTTCGATCATAGCATCCTTCCATTGTTTCCTTTCTGTTGCTTCTTTATAGTTGGAAGGTTCTTTATCGATGAAATCACATAGTAATGCTACATACCCGAAGCAGGACCCGGTCCTCTTTCTTTCTCTGTGATTCTCTTCTGGAGCCCCATATCTTTTTGCACCTTGGATAACTTCTCGTGCCCAAGTAGGTTTCCTGTTATGAGGATTCTTATCTTGAGGTGGATCTACAGGTTCTTGAGGTTCTTTTATTTCTCGATCTTCTTCTTGATATTCTTCATTCATGGTTGTGTCATGAATTCTGGGTGCTTATGTTTCTTCAAGATCTTCAGCAGGTCTCTTTCTGGATTTGTTGTAAGCTGGGTCTTCATCAAATGTTACATCCCTACTGATATCAATCTTTTTGAAGCCTGGAAAGTATATTATGTAATCCTTCAAGCTTTCAGAGTATCCCACAAATATACCCTTCTTTCCTTAAGTATCTAACTTTGTCCTCTTTTCTTTCAGAATGTGTATGTACACTGGACAGCTAAATATTCAGAGATGGTTGACTTCGGGTTTCTTTCCGAAAAATACTTTTGCAGGTGTCTTATTCTCAAGTACTCTTTGTGGAGTATGATTCTATACATACACTGTTGTTCTGGTAGCTTCTGCCCATAGATGCATGGGAAGATCTTGATCATGAAGCATAGCCCTTGTAGCTTCCATGATCATTCTATTCTTCATTTTTGCAACCCCATTCTGTTGTGGATTATATGGAGTAGTTAACTCCCTCTTAATCCCTAAATCTTTGCATAATGCTTTGAATTCATTTGAAGTGAATTCTCCACCATTATCTGATCGAAAGGTCTTGATCTTATTTTCTATGTGGTTCTCGATCAAGGCTTTGAATTCCTTGAATTTGTTGAATACTTCATATTTGTTCTTCATGAAGTATATCCATGTCTTCCTAGAAAAATCATCAATAAAAGAAACATAGTATACATACCCGCTTAATGAACTTGATGACATTGGACCGCATACATCGAAGTGAATGATTTCTAAGATTCCTTTTGCCTTGATCTCGCTACATGGAAATGTCTTCTTTGTGTTCTTTCCTTTCACACATCCTTTGCAAACTCCATCATGTTTTTCCTGAATTTCTAGAAGACTTTCAGCAGCTTTGCTTGCAAGTGGTAGTGCTCTGTAGTGCACATGTGCAAGCCTTCTATGCCAAATTTAATTTGGCTCTACTGTGTTATCGACTAAATCTTATTCGAGATGGCCCTTCAATTTGTATAGACCTCCCTCTTGTTCCCCAATCACTACTACATCATCAAAAGTCTTTCCCTTTGGCCACATGAGAACTTGGCCATCTACAAATGCAACCCTCATTCCTTTTACATCTAATGCAAATATGGAGAGGAGGTTCTTATTTAGTCCTGGTACAAACAATACATCTTGCATCTTCATATACTTTCCAGAGTCTAGCTTATAGGAGGATTCCCCACTAACTTTTATTGGATACTAGTAGTCATCCCCAAGTTTCACCTTGTGAGGTGAGTCATGTTCAGATAGTTTCACAAAGGATTCTTTGAAACCCATCATATGTTTGGAAGCACCACTGTCTATAAGCCAATCATTGCTTCCATGTGAGATAGTTCCCGTGAGAGCAGAGATCAGCACATATTCTTCATCACTTGAAGAATCGTCACTTTCTTACCTGGTTCTCTTTATGGAAGGTTCATCATCCTCTGCAGCATGAGCATGATGTCTTCTCTTGTTTCCCTTCTTCTTATGGGATTTAATCTTGTTTATAGGACAATCTTTGGCAAAGTGTCCTCTTTCATCACATGTATAGCATCTTAATTTACATAAATATTTTCTAGTGTTATCTTTCTAGTGGAAGTTCTTACCTCTGGAGTGATGAGAGATTCTTCTGCTTTTCTTAGAGTGAACTATGAGAGCTTGATCTTCACTTCCCATCTTTTCTTCTCAAGTTGCTATCCAAGCTTCCTCTTGAGAGCATTCTTCCCATAGTCCATTGAACTTGACTATCTTCTTTCTGGCACAGATCCCTTGAATGAAAGAGGCCCATGTCCTAGGGAGACCATTCAAGGTGGTCATCACAATCTCTACATTCTCCACTTCTTCATCCACTACTTCAAGTTGTTCTTTGATCTGAGAGACTCTTGTAAAGTAAGATTGGACGGTTTCCGCATTCTGGATCTTTACATTCTTCAATTGGTTTCTCAGAGTCATCTTCTGATTTATGTTCTTCCCTTCAAACAATTTGGTTAGGGCATCAAACATATCTTTAGGTGTCTTTAGGGAGGACACCTGTGGTATGAGGTGATCCTTGATTGAATCAGCAACAATCCTCTTAGCCATGACCAATTTCTTCTTGTGTAAGGCCTTAGCCTCATCTCCCTATAGAACTAGAACCTCCTCATTGATATAGGATTCCAACTCATTTTCTTCCAGGACTAGGGAGATCCTATACTTCCAGGCTCGAAATTTATCAGCTCCCTCAAGATTTTCATCAAGCTTGGTATGATGAGACATCTTAACCGAGAACTTCAAATGGAAATACAAAATATTTAGATCTTACCAGGTTAAGATGTCGGATCTAGATCTGGAGCTGAAATTCTGCAGTGCTGGTTCAGGAGAAGATTAGGGTTTAACTTTCCTGGAGTTTTGTCCAACCAAAAGATTTGATCTTGAACTCTAAACTTCTATTTTGAGGAGGAGATCAATCCAGGCCTGGGCTCACTCAAAAATTCCACTTCTGTGGAAATACCTAATTTTCGGCAACAGTGTCGGGTCAAAAATTGAAAATGCTCAGAATCAGATTTTGCTTCGACAGAAAGATGTGCACTAGAGAGGAGAGTCATCCCAACCTTCTTTTGCTGAAAATATATGGAGAGAGATCCAAAAAGTAGGAAGCCCTAGTTTCTGCAGTTGCACAGTGTCTTCTTCTCAGGTTAGCTCTGATACCATGTTAGAATTTTGTCATTCAAGCTAGCATTATGTTAGGATATTTAACTGAGAGAATAACAAGTACAGCAATCAAACACAAGAGACAATGAACACAATGTTTTTCCTCGGGGAAACCATAAATGGAGAAAACCTCGCAACTTCCTCAGAGATAGAATTAGCACCAAATTAAAACCCCAAAATAGTAAGATGATCTCCCAACATTAGTAGCCTCTTTCTTTCTAGCCCCAGTAACTTCTTCTCTCTCAGCTATGCACTACAACTTAGTGTGAGTGAGTGTGTGATAAATAGAGAGGCTCACTCTCAATTTATACCAATTCCCAACATGACAATGACTCACTAGGGTCGACTTCACTAGGAGAGTCTAATAACCCTAGGGCCCCGAAACTGTGGAGACTTTAACCCTTGATCAATAGGAGGGTTACCCACAATGACTTGACATGACTTGCTACATTATAGAAACTCCCGATTATAACATCGAGGTACAATACATAATATATGCAAGTGAATACATTCAGAAGTTACAATTACATCAACATTAGTTATAAACTATACCTTGTTACAAGTTTGTTTAATACACTTTCGAGATAAGTTTGTTGATTATCATACTATAAGAGATCTTATTTTTGCTTGGTCTTATTTAACCTTTTACTCCCCAATTCTAACCAATTAAAAGGCTAATTTCTAGGAGTCATTGGATCTCCTTCTTACTATAGTTTAACATTAAAGTAAGTCTTTTACACATGTTTCAAATTACATAATTTATAAAAGAACTACCCCATTTTGACCCATAACCAAACGCTAATATAAAAATCCATATCTTATTCCTATAGTAGGTAAATGAAGCATCGAATGAATAACATAAACATTATTAGCAATCATAGAATGCGCATTGTTTAAATGATTAAATACTTTTGATTTGTAATGATTTTCATGCAGGCTCGAAGCTACATTACTGACTATTGAAACGTCACCCATAATGAGGAAATAATTTAAGGACACGTGGTGATGTTTTGTCCACGGGTGAGGTTGACTTATAAGGAATCCCTAACACTCCCTTTTCACACTGCACAAACCTTCTTCAACTAGTGCAGTTGAACTGCGAGCTTGTGGCCGCCATGACTCTGTCAACTCTTTTATTTATAAACTTCCTTTAGACAAAACACTGTAAGCTTGTTTTGGTGAGGATATAAGCTGGATTCTCGATGCTTAAAGGTTGTTGTAACATGTTGTGTGTGTAGAAACTATTTTTATTTAAAGCTATAGGACTGTGAGTTGATGTTCTAAGAAAATAACAATAGTTGACAGAGCTTGAAAGATATTTCTTCGTTCTGGTTGGAGTGAGGTTCATTTTCCTTCAGATTCATGACTCGGTGTCTTCTTAACTTCTGGCGAGGTGCCATTAAGCAATCTTAGGTGGCTGGTTTCCATGAATTCATTCAAACTGAAATGCTATTAGGTAAAGACCCAAAACAAGATGTTAATTGAAGTAGATTTTGAAATTGTTTAATTTATTAAATGATTTGTGACCAAAGGGTGGTTACTCCATGCAGGTCCTCCTCACAGCTCCGTAGTTTGGAATCGAGCTTGTTCCTTCAACTTCAAACTATGCAGACTTCTGGTAAGCCTCGGTTGCACTGAGGGTTTTCTCCCGTGTTGGTATTAAGGTGGTTGTAAGGATGGAAATACTTCGTTGTCGGTTATGGACTCGGCCTGGGTTTTTCTTGTTAGGTTTTTACTTATTGTTGTTTGTTTTCCTATGACTCTTAAACCCTAGAGGGTATTAAAAGTAAAGATTTTTGAGGCTACAGCAATCGTGACTTAAGGGTTTGTGACAGAGCCCATACGGCCTATGATGATGTAAAAACTTCAAGTTTTACTTTTGGCTTAAGCCATAATGATACAAGTTCGACCACTGTCTTACTCAACGAGACTTGTAAAATAGATATAGGGATTTTACTTGTCATGAATTTAATAGTTACTGTTTTGTTTTACTGTTTTGTATAGTATATTTTTTTAACAAGCCCAAGCCTCAGCCAATATTTATAAAAGGCCATTATACTTATTTTATTTTGTTTTTATCAAATTGTTACAGTGTTATTTTAATTTGATATCATGTAATTTAAAATGATTTACAGTAAAATATGTTATTGGAAATTTTTACAGTGTTAATGAGTAAAATTAGTACTTTGTTTTCGCTCCAAAAGGGTTATTATTTTTTTGAATAACCTACAGATTTGTAAAAAGATGGATTTTACAAGAGAAAATTTTAGCTCTGTTTTTCTATTTTACTTTCAGTAATTTTACAGCTGTTAAATTTTCTATTAAAAGTAAGATTATGCAAGTTTGTAAGCAAAGATAAAACCTATCTTTTGTAAACCCTAGGTAAATTCTTTGAAGTTTACAATGAAACATTTGTTTCCAGTACAGAATGCATATAAGTACTTAGAATAATTTATTTTAAGACCTAAGTAGTAATAGCTAGGTTAAAACCCTAAGTAATATTTTATTTTACTGATCCTATGTTTATTTATTTAACTTTATCTATTATGTTTAGAATAAATATTAAGATTAGTAATAGTTCTGTGATTAATATATATTTTGTTCTTTTTTGTATTAGATAATACAAATACTTATAGTAGATAGAGAAATTACTGGTAATTTCTGTAATGAATCACATACAAACTATAAATGTAATCATTTTCATTTATTATTTAGAGTTGATAAAATAAATCATCACATCTACTTAATCAACAAGCTGTACTAAAGTACTGCCTATACAAGGCGTGGAAAAATATAGTACGGTAATTTATTTCTATTTACTTTTCATTTAGCAAAAATACTATTGTTTTAAAACATAATCTACATATCCCTAATTTTATCAATACACAATGCTCTTTTTCTGCATAAACCCTAACAAAACAATAACATGCATATTTTTGAAAAACTAGTAAACATTTGCTTAAAACATTAAATAAATTATAAATAACCTGAACAAATAAAAACATGTCAAATGATGAGATGACAATAGCTTAAGGATCCTGTTCCTCCCAACCAACCCCTGGAGAAAGCTTAGTCTGTACTTCCTCAGGACCCCCAATCCTGTTTCCTGGTCCTCCTGGTAGAGTACTGGGTGAAGGGTGTATCCTTAAGGGCCTTCTATCACCTGACTAGTCAAATTACAACAGTAATCCAAACCTACTAACAGCAGTAAGAACTTCAACCTAACAGCTACATAAGCTCAATTCTCAGCAGTTAACCCCTATAACTCACTTCAATAAGTCCCCTCCATCGAATTTCTCATGTGCACTACATTCACACTGAATGATCACAATTCCAGAATGAGCAGCCTCAGCTATCTTCAATGGGAAGTTTTATAATAATGCTTAGGTCTTCTGGGTCAGTTTTTACTTAATGAGCCACCTGCTCCAATTCCACTTTCTTGGGGAATCATGACCACAAATATAGGGAAGTTTCCACCTGCAACAGTTAGAAGTAGTTTGAGGATGCTACCACTTGTCAGTATACTCTCCACCCAGTATCCTCCACCATGTGACCAGTTAACACTCTTTTAACAGCTTCCCTAAGCTGTTGTCTCATCATTTATTTATTTATTAATAAAATATTATGAAATACATTAATTATCCTTGACCCCCACTTGGTCATCAATTACAAACTTAGCATAAAATATAACATAATGTTCCTCAATAACATTAAATTGTTTTGCAAATTGGGGTATTTGACATACACACCCCCTTAATTTATAACATCATCCTCGATTTTATTTTATTCCTCGTCCTCAGATTTCCTCTAAAATATAATTGCTTATGCATCCCACATATGACTTTCCAATTCATAGGTGGCTTCTTCTGGACTAAAGTGCTTCCATTGCACCTTCACCTGACCAATGGTGCGATTCCAAAGCGAGATCTCCCCCCTTTCGAGGATACAATCTGGTTCCGCCAAAAAATCTCCTTCAGGTTCCACCTACACATCATTCCAATTAATAACATGAGTAGCATCATGCACATATTTTTTTAATACAGAAATATAAAAAACATTATGAACTCTTAGATTTGGTGGTAGAGCTAACTGATATGCTACATGTCCTATCCTAGACAGTATTTCAAAAGGACCATAATAACGGGGTTTTATCTTGGCATAGCTACCTAAACTTAGAGAACTCCTTTTAGGTATCACCTTGATAAAAACATGTTCACCTACCTGGAACTCCTTTGGAGTTCGTTTAAGGTCTTCTTGGCTTTTTTGTCGATCTTGCGCAATTTTAAATTACCTTGTACGTATTTTACAATTAGCTCCATCTCTTTTAATAATTCAGGTCCTAATACTAACCTGTCCACTAGATTACTCCAATAGATGGGAGTATTTCATTTCCTTCCATACAGAATTTCAAAAGGAATATACCTAATTGAAGCTTGATAATGATTATTGTAAGCAAATTCTACCAAGTGTAAATAATATTCCCATTTACCTGGCTGCTCCTTTACATACATTCTGAGTAGATCCTCCAATACTTGATTTACTCTTTTAGTATGTCCATCAGTTTGAGGATGGAAAGAGGTGCTAAAGTTTAACGTAGTATTTAACCCTTTAAACAAATATTTCCAAAAATTACCTATAAACTTAGGGTCTCGGTCTGAAATTATCACCTTCGGTATTCCATGCAACCGAAAAAATTGTTTTAAGAAAATATCAGCAATATTTGTAGCTTTATAAGTAGTTTTTACAGGTATAAAATGGGCTGCTTTACTCAATTTATCAACAACTACCATTATTGAGTCATTTAAGTTATGATTTCTAGGTAGTTCCGTGATAAAATCAAGGCTAATTATCTACCATTTCCAGCTAGGAATAGGCAATGGCTGAAGTAGCCTAGCTGGATGTTGAAGTTGAGTTTTTACTTGCTGCCATTCAAAGCACCTAGCAATATATTCTGCCAATTCATTTTTCATGTTTGGCCAGAAATAATCCTTTCTTAGCATGGTTATGGTTTTCTGATAACTCGGATGCCTTGAATAAGGAGTTTTATGAATTTCATTTAAAATTAACAGCTTAATCTCAGGTACATTAGGTACATGTAATCTATCTTTATACAATAATAATCATTTTTCATTCAAGTTGTACCCTATACTTAAACTTCCTATTAAATTTTCTCTTACCTTTGCTTGTAATTTTCGATAATTTTCATCCTGTTCTATTCCATCTTCTAGTTGTTCTTCCAAGTCTATCTTATAAGTGCTGATGGCTACTGTAAAATTCAGCTTTGCATTTCTACTTAATGCATCAGCAACCTTATTCTCCTTTTCTTTAATATGTTGAATTTGTAAATCATATTCACTAAGAAAAGATAGCCACCTGGCTTGCCTAGCATTCAAGTTAGGTTGATCCAATAGATATTTCAATCCTTTATTATCTGTCATTAGTATAAACTTCCTTCCTATTAAATGATTTTTAAGGCATGTATGACAGCAGCTAATTCTAATTCATAGGTCGCATAATTTTTCTCATGAACCTTCAGCTTCCTAGACTCATAAGAAATGACGTGTCCTTCCTGAGTTAATACTCCACCTAAATTGTCATTGCATGCATCTGTACATACTATAAAATCTTTATTAGGGTTAGCAATTCTTAGAATTGGTACGGTGGTTAATAATGTTTTTAACTTTTTAAAACTGTCTTCACACTTCTGATTCCAATCGAAATTCTTCCCCTTTTTCTGCAAAGAGGTTATAGGATTTGCAATTCTTGAAAACCCTTCGATGAATCTCCAATAATAACCAGTAATCCCCATGAATGATCGGACGTTAGTTACGTCTTTTGGGACTGGCCAATATTCAATTGCCTTTATCTTTTTGGGGTCAACATAAATTCCTTCTTTAGTCACCACATGACCCAAATACTGGATTTTATCTTTAAAGAAGTCACATTTACTAAATTTTGCAAAAATTTGATGTTCTCGTAACTCTTGCAAGACAATTTTTAAGGGTTCTTTATGTTCCTCTTCAGTATTTGAGTAAATTAAGATGTCGTCAATAAATACGACCATAAATTTATCTAGATATTTGTGCATTACGTTATTCATCAGACACATAAAAACAGTTGGGGCATTAGTAAGCCCGAATGGCATAATGACAAACTCGTAATGTCCATATCAAGTCTTAAAAGTTGTTTTAAAGATGTCTTCATCCTTGATTCAGACCTAGTGGTATCCAGATCGTAAATCAATCTTTAAAAACACCGTGGCTCCACGTAGCTGATCAAACAGATCATCTATGCAAGGTAACGGGTATCTGTTCATGATAATCATTTTATTTAGTTGACGGTAATCTATACATAGTCATAGAGTTCCATCCTTCTTCTTAACAAAAATGACAGGTGCCCCCCAAGGAGACACACTAGGTCTAATGTAATTCTTATCAATGAGTTCTTTTAACTGTGACTTAAGTTCATTTAATTCCAATATATTCATCTGGTAAGGGGATTTTGAGCTGGGCACTGCACCAGGTACTAGCTCAATAGTAAAATCTAATTCGTGTTTCGGAGGCAGTCATGGAATTTCTTCCAGAAATACATCTGAATATTCCCTTAGAATCAGAATATCTTCCAATTTTAATTTATCTCTGTTGTTGGTATTTTCTTCATTAATTACTGTCACGGCAAAATATTTACAGCCTTTCCTAACAGCTCTCTTAAGCTCCAAAGCCTAAATCTGCCTTACAGCTGTTTTCCTAAGGATTTCCTTTACATTTATTAACTTTTCATCACTATTTATGCAAGTGAAGGTTTTATCAAAGCAATTCAGGACCACCCTATGCGGTTCTAACCAATCCATACCAATTAGCATATCATATGAACCTAAAGGTAACACATTGATCTTAACGAAGGTTTCAAACTGATCCATAGTTACTGCACAATTCTTAACAAAGCTAATTACTTTTTTCTTTGCACCAGTAGCTAGCTGAACTAACCAATATCTTGCAAACTTTTCAACTGAAAGCTTACACTTTTCTACTAAACTAGGAGAAATATAACTTAAACTAGCTCTTGGATCAATTAAAATAGATATAGGTATTTGATTTATCTTACCTTCCACTTCCACCATGGAAGTTTGATAATATGCTTGCCGGTTCTCTAATGCTACATTGATCCTGGGCATTGTCCTCGCTAGATCACCAACAATCATCTCCTCCTGTATTGTGTGTATGTTGCTGACAGTCTTCTTTCGATTGGGGCAAACTGATGCATAATGTGGACCATTGCATTCCCAACACTTTATGGGTTCCTTTCGTTGAAAATTCTTTGTATAGTTACTGTGGTTGTTAGCATATTCTTTATTCCTTTGATTATTTGGATTGGTTTGTGAATTACTTTTGTTCCCTTGGAAATTTTTACTAGGAAAATTTATGGTGTTACTATTCTTAAAATTTCGATTAGGCACAAAATATTTCTTTTTATGTTCAAAGTTATTATCCCTTTTGGCCTTCCAGTTGATCATACTTTCCTTTTTATGATTCTGTTCATAACATAAATTTGCTTTTCTCATTGCTTCTTCTAAAGTTTTTGGATTGTCATACTCAATAATGTCCTTTATATGATAAGGTAAACAATTGAGAAACCACTATACGTTAGGTTTCTCATCCACAATATACGGCACATATCTGAGTAGACTTAGAAATTTACTATTTAGTTCTTTCATATTCATTGTTCCCAATTTTAGCTCGTAAAATTCCTTAGCCCTTTCTTCATAATAATGTTTAGATAAAAATTTCTTCTTGAAATATTTCTTAAATTTACTCCAATTATATTTTTCTCCCTTATACCTTTTACTCTTTTTAAGTCCTGCCACCATATATCTGATTTTCCTCTAAGATTATAAATAGCCATCTTGGCCTTCAATTGATTAGAGTAGTTATAAATTTGGAAGTATTTCTTCATCTCGGACAGCCAGGATTCTGCTTATTCCCCCTTTTTTAGTTTCTCCATTAAAAGTCGGTGGCTTGATCTTCTTGAATTCCCTAGAGATTTCTTCATAAGGTTTAAACTTTCTCTTCCTAGTATGGTGATTATCTTCACTACTGTCACTAGTATAATGGAAGTTTTGTTTATGTGAATCATCATATACTTCAGAATATGAGCTACTTTCATTTTTAACTTGTTTAGTCTTTTTATCTTTATGCTGATAACCCATATCTTTAGAATCAGTTCTTTTATCTTTTCCCTCAGTATGAAATCTTTCCATTAAAATCTGATTTAGCTCCTCCTGAGCTCTCAGAATCCTCTCATTTTCTTTCTTAACCGATTCCATCTCTATTTTTAGTTCCTTAACTGTTTGTAATAGTTCAGAAGAATTATTAGTTATCTCTTCTTGTATAGGTTCTTTTTGAAAATTATTTCGTTCAGTGTAAGGAGACTCCTCATCCGCATATTCTTCCAATCTATCCATACTTGTGATTAACTCATAAAACAAAAATTCTCTAGGAATATCATTCAAAGCAAAATAACATCAATATGCTTGTTTAAATTTATTGTTCCACATGTGCAAGTTGAACCACATTCAGGCCTAGTGTCTAAACCTTGTGCTCTGATACCACATGTAATAGCTCAAAAATTCGTAAAAATTTAAAAAATTTCATGTGACATAAAATTTCTAATGTCACTGCTAAAGTACAACTAACGATTAGCAGATAATAAAACATTTTGTAAGAGAAACAAAGAGTTGCTTCTTTACAAGATTTTGTATAATCTATAGGCGTATCCTTAAAAGTTGTGTTAGTGTTGTTTTCGACTTAGCAGTTGTAATTATTCCAGACATAGAAAAGAAATTTGTATTTTACTACTGCTAGATATACTGTTGATTTCTTTTTTCAAGTAGGAAAAGTTTATTATGTGTGATTGGGGCTTACTTAGCTTTAAGCTAACACAGTGGGACTAATGGTTCCTTACAGGTTTTAACAGGTAAGCATATGTTCTAGTAAAAATAATATCTATATTCAATTCAAGAAGATACTTCTCTAGCATGTTTATGATGCTAAACTTAGAATGTTTAAAATGCATCTTGTCTCCATAAGAGGTAATGTTGATCTTAATTTTTGCTATCAAAACTCCGTAATGACGTTAAAACAAACCACATGTGCATGGGTTAAATTGCATGATGCAATACTGTCAAAAGACGTCAACTCCTTTTGCTGATTATGATTAAAAATTCTAAAGAATAATTGTATTCCTGCTTACAGTAATTGTAATCTAGAGTTTAAATGGAAAGAATTCAAGTTCTCAACTTATTGCTTAGAGTACTCAACAATATTTGGTGTCTATCACCCTTACCCCAAAACTACTTTTTACTTTTCTTTGTATACTCAAAAAAATTGGATGCTAGAATTACATTGAGATTTCTTATATGGGTCTATGGATTGCATTTACTAACATTCCCAAATACACACTACATCGAAAGAACTAGATCAAGAATCTCTTCCTAGCTGAAAGAATTCTTCTTTATTACCTTTACAGTCCTTCACCTTGAGTTCGTATTACTTGTATCTTACACTTTCATTCCTGGTGTACCTTTTAGTTATAAACTATACCTTGTTACAAGTTTGTTTAATACACTTTCGAGATAAGTTTGTTGATTATCATACTATAAGAGATCTTATTTTTGCTTGGTCTTATTTAACCTTTTACTCCCCAATTCTAACCAATTAAAAGGCTAATTTCTAGGATTCATTGGATCTCCTTCTTACTATAGTTTAACATTAAAGTAAGCCTTTTACACATGTTTCAACTTACATAATTTATAAAAGAACTACCTCATTTTGACCCATAACCAAACCCTAATAGAAAATTCCATATCTCATTCCTATAGTAGGTAAACGAAGCATCAAATAAATAATATAAACATTATTAGCAATCATAGAATGCGCATTGTTTAAATGATTAAAGACTTTTGATTTGTAATGATTTTCATGCAGGCTCGAAGTTGCATTATTGATTATTGAAACGCCACCCATAATGAGGAAATAATTTTAAGGACATGTGGTGATGTTTTTTCCACGGGTAATGTTGACTTATAAGGAATCCCTAACCCTCCCTTTTTGCATTGCACAAACCTCTTCAACTAGTGCGGCCGAGCTGCGAGCTCGTGGCCGCCATGAGTCTATCAAATCTCTTATTTATAAACTACCTTTTGACAAAACAATGTAAGATTGTTTTGGTGAGGATATAAGGTGGATTCTAGGTGCTTAAAGGTTATTGTAGCATGCTATGTGTGTAGAAACTATTTTTCTTTAAAGCTAGAGGACTGCGAGTTGATGTTCTAATAAAATAACAACAGTTGACAGAGCTTGAAAGATATTTCTTCATTCTGGTTGGAGTGAGGTTCGTTTTCCTTCAGATTTGTGACTTAGTGTCTTCTTAACTTTTGGCGAGGTACCATTAAGTGGTCTTAGGTGGTTGGTTTCCACGACTTCATTCAAACTGAAATGCTATCAGGTAAAGACCCAAAACAAGATGTTAATTGAAGTAGATTTTGAAATTGTTTAATTTATTAAAATATTATGACCAAAGGGTGGTTACTCCATGCAGGTCCTCCTCGCAGCTCTGTAGGTTGGAATCGAGCTTGTTCCTTCAACTTCCAACTAGGTAGACTTCTGTTATAGTAGATTTTACCACACCAGGTGAATCACACTTGTATGGCCTTCCCCTGTCCCTCTGCAGACTCTTCAGACCCCTTCGACCATTTTTTGTCCTTTTCTGTTTCCTAGACCATCCTTAAAAACATGTGAAAATTGCTATACGTGACATTTAAACCCTTTATCGCGTATATACGTGGGTTTGACCTCTAAAACCACATACATCAGGATGTGTACAAAAATCCAAATCCTTTTGGAGTTTTCCTTGACATGGATCTGACTCACTTGTCTCCTGGCCTTCCATATGCCTTGAGATTGCTCGGATTCGAACTTTCATTACCCCATTGAAAATCTATATAAGGAACCCTTTGGATAAATTGAAGGCATAAGAGACTTAAGAGCAAAGAAACTATAGTCCATTGTTGCCGAAACTTGTGCTTGAGTCTGCATCCCTTTGTCCCTTGGAGCACTTTAGTGTTCTTCCCAAGCTTGCCCTTTTCTTTTGAGCTTGCTATCGAGAGATGGAGGATTGAGGTGGTGGATGCCCAAGTGGGGGATTCAGTTTCTCTGATTTGCAGACGTGCCGATAGAGGTTGTATTCATTATAATATTTGATTTTATATTAATAGAAATACCTTTTCCTATCCTATAATGTATGTTTGAATGAATATTTTATCCATGGATGATTTCAAATGCTTATACATTGTTGATTATATATGCTAGAGTAGATCTAACACCAATATATATAGTATGCTTGTCTTGTTTGCTTATTGTTGAGGAAGTGATTCATCAATTCAAGCTAAAGTTGGAAAGCTCAACGAGGATCTACTTCAACCGTCCGGATTAAGGTACGAGTTTTGATCCTTTAGTGTTAGATATTTGATTTCTCTTGCATATTGGAAAGGATTGATTTTTGGAGTCAAGCTATCTGTTGTGGTACCCCAAGCCATAGGAATTTCTCTCCGTAACAGAATTGGTGACTCCGCTTGCAAGTTCCTAGTAGTTGTCATTTGGGGGTTTTCTATCGGCATTCAATGACTTTGAATTGCTCTTTTTTCTCTATTTCTGTGTCAGGTTTGGGGGCATGTTAGCCTAGTAGTGTCTGATTGGTGTGAAGTTTGTCTCAGCTTGTCTGTTTGCCTTTATTTTTATGCACTTTTCTTCATGTACGCGAGTTTTGAACTCACAATCGCATATATACGCAGTTTTGACTGCTATATCCGCATACACACGCGGGTTTACTGCAAACAGTCATGTATGCCCTTAGTTTGGCCTTCTTGAGGAAGATTGATTGTTGTTGGGTGAATTTTGATGATTGCCGAGTCTCATTTGATACTACTAGAGTCTGTATACACCCCTGTTTCTGACCAGAGACATTTTGTTTAGGGTAAAATTTCTTTTTTTGAAGAATGTTCTCGTCATTGCATTTTCGATTTTTTGTTTTGGGATTAGTGCATTAGATTTATTTTACCTTAGTACTTTGCTTGAATGCTGCATGATTGTGCTTGCAGAGTCTGGGGGTTGTAGAATCATTCTTTTGCTTTAGTATCTCATTTTTATTTCAAAAAATCCAAAAATATTTGATTATCATTATGCATTGCATCTTGCATTTTGCATAGTACTTGCACTAGATTTGCCTTGAAGTATTAGTTAGGATTTCATATAGGAAATCTTGCATTTATCATTTGAAGAAAATTTTGCATTTCACGTAGTAGCATACCCTGTTTTTCATGGACACAATGCATTTGCATTGATTGTTAGGTGTGCATTTTGCTTCATGTTGCGTCATAACACCATTGGCTGCACGGTCATCTACATTTTTTGAGTAATAAAGCCAATTAAAATCAACGCTTAATTAAAATGAAATACACTATTTTATTTGATAGGGTTCACCAACAAGATTAGGTTTTAGGGTCTTGGAATAGTTCATTGTGAGTAAATTCTCCAAGACCACTAAACAACAACATGTATGTGTCTGTCTAGGTGAGAGTGTGAAATTCCTTAGTATAACTGGTGTTTCTCAGGATCCTCCTCTCAAAAGGGAGTTAAGCACGAGGCAGTGTGAGTGGCTATTGATTGGGATGACCCCTATTCATAACTGAGTAGCACCAGAGATATTTCCAGGATTTTATTCATATCTGGGGGCTCTTTCAGGAGTTTCGGGCTTTGCTACCCTGCCCATACAGTCAATCCCACCTGCAATTTTCCGCCTGAGCATTGATTATATTGAGGTGACCTTAGTTGCCTTACCTAGGATATCGAGGGGGTACTTTGCAGGGGTTATTCTGTGGGTGTTCCGTCCAAGTTGGGGTCGAATAGCACAGTCGCTTTATGCATTGAAGCTGAGGGACACAATAATTGGTTACGTACCTCCGCTTGTTGTGTATGGGAGTCTCAAGCCTCTCCTAGGAGAGACATACCTGCTTCATTTGGGAGCTCATTTATCCTACCCTTGATTGCTTGTGTTTGGCTTTAGATTTTATTGGTGTATGCTCCGTGCACGTTAGCTTGCCTAGGGTTTGCGTAATTAGAGATTCTTTTACATTTTTTGAGTCATTGTGGATTCGGGTGCAGCTCCTCGCCGTTCTCGTCGATTAGTAGGACTTCTGCCTTCTACATCTCCTCCTCCTTTGGGAGAAAGAAATAGACGATTTAGGCAAACTACTTTGCACATTGATTCACACGCGATGGGAGACCATGAAGAAGGTATTCCTGAGCCAGCCTCTCCCATTCAAGTGGAAGATGGGGAGTTTACTCCTAACTATGATCCTTCACCCGATATGACTGATTTAGGTCCTGTAATTTCTGAGATAGGTACTTTTCATGATAGACCTACTTACTCTAGTGTTGATCCCCCATTGACGCAGCGCCGGTGTGGCATGCCGAAAGACGAGACTTATTATGAGCCCGCGAGCACTAGTTATGGTAGTTATGGTATGTCTAGTATGCCCACACATGATTTGGCATATCATGTCGAGTTGAAGTTTAAGCCTAACACTACGCCTGAGGGCACTCCTATTCCTTACCATGTGGAGAGGTTTGGGAGCACAAGTCACATTGCACCTTCCATCCCGGTAGTGGAATCTACATCACATATTCCTGATAGGCCTAGGGTTAGTGATCCTATTAGGATACCAGATCCAAGACGAGTGACTATAGGGAACACCACGTACATAGTTTCACAGATCCCTTCGTCCTCGGTTCCTTGTTCTTCGAATGTTGTTCCTCCACCTCATTCACATGGTCCTTCGGGCCGGAATGTTGCTACAAGTCATGTCCGTACTACTGTTACTCAACCAGTTGTGTCTCAAGTTCAAGTATCGCCCGTTGTTTCGAGAGGTCATGTTCATACTTCTAGAGGTCATGTTACTACTTCTGGAGCATATATTCCTACTTCCGGAATGTATATTCCTACTTCCAGAGCGTATATTCCTACTTACGGAGTGTCTCATGGGACATCTCATGGGATAACTTACGAACCTTATTATGGGATGCAATATGGACAGGGTTATTCACCTTATGGGTACGGGTATCAACAACCCGCTTACTCTCCTAATTATGGCTTTGTAGCCCCACATAGTCAAGGTACACCACATTATGGTGCTTCCATGCCACCCTACATGGGTCAAACGGGAGGAGGGCACTATGGTCAATGCCATGGTGGTTACGGTAATCAGACCTATGTGAATCAAAACTATCAGGGAGTGGTGCACCGACCTGCTCATCCTAGGCTCCCTTTCCTCGCAACGCTAAATCTTCCTGACTTGTCGAGATTGACGAATGATCATGTATCTCATGACCCGACTTGGCCAGCTGTCCCTACTAAGCTTCCCTCGGACATACCCAAATTCGAGGGAAAACCTGGAGAGGATCCGAGCGAACACATTACAACGTTTCACCTATGGTGCTCTTCAAATTCCTTACATGAAGATTCAATCTATTTAAGGTTGTTTCAACACACCCTTACAGGGCCTTCCGCGAAATGGTATATAGAGTTACCTAGTGGGGAATTCGCTTTGTTCGATGACTTAGCGATGACTTTTCTTAACCACTTCTAGCTACTAGTGCATTATGACGTTGGTACGGAACTCTTGTTGACATTTTGGAAGGATAAAGCCACGGATATATTGGACCATATCCAAGAGTGACGTAGGTGGAAGAGGTTGATTAAAGCCTTTATGCTGCCAGAATTCCTCCTCGAATGGTTCCTTAAGTCGTTATTGCCTTATATAGCGAAGGATGTTTCTACATCTGGAGTGCAAAATGAGGAACAAGCCATTTTTAGGGCACAAGAACTGGATTTGATTTATGCTCAATCTGATTTGTTATATGAGATCATTCCCAATGCTCCGCGTTCTAGTTTTGACCCCAAAGTTAAACCTGGACCACATGTCGATGGCATTGTTGGTTGTGCGAGTGCTAAACCTACGGATTTGGTTGTGAAACAGGTCAGTCAATTGTCAATCAACCAATCCGCTTCGGGACAATCCACGGCCTCGTCTCAACCCACCCAAACGACGAGTGTGCTTTCGGTGCAATCGTCGGACCAGAAGGGTAACCAGCAACCCGGAAGGAATAAAAAGAAGGGTAAGAACAATCGTAAGGGTGGGAATAGGAATGAAAATGCTAATACTAATGACAAGAATTCCCGAAATGTTGGGGGGGACAAGCAATATAAACGTAAGGTTAAGTTTTCTTGCAATTTGTGTAAGGATGATCACCTCACTTACTTGTGCCCTCATATCGATGAAGCCTCGAGATTCTTAGTGCAGGGCCCAGCTGTGTTGACCAACCCTTTACCTCACAATCAAAACATGAACTCAAGGACCCATGATTAGTCTGGTGGTGATCAAGATCCGCTGGAGGGTAGTGGTCATGGTTGCATTAACATGCATGCTACGAAGGTTGTGACCCGTGTGAAGGACTATGGTTTGTCACAACCCAACCCAGGAAAGGAACCTGATCCACCAAGGACTCCTTTGCGTATTGAAAAACCTCTGGATAAACCTGAAGTTGCACCTCACATTCCTAAGGGAGTCCTTAAGCGTTTAGGACACAATCCTAATTCTCGAGCCACCCAGAACTATTCTGTTGTCGAGGATTTGGGCCACACTCCTTGTGCGATGTCTGCACTAGAAGTACTTCAGAGTTTTCCTTCGCAAAGGAAGGCCTTGCTTTCTGCCCTTGGTGTGAATGATGATAATTATTCCTCTGTGATTAAATTTGAAACCACAAGACTTTAGCCTCGCTTGCCTTACTATGTGTCTCTTTTGATTCATGTAGAATGTCTTAACATGATCGTCAAGCGCACTGTG
Source organism: Pseudotsuga menziesii (assembly GCA_001517045.1). NCBI lineage: Eukaryota > Viridiplantae > Streptophyta > Pinopsida > Pinales > Pinaceae > Pseudotsuga > Pseudotsuga menziesii. The sequence goes on from LPNX010630550.1 coordinate 94,402, forward strand.
ATTGACGAAGGCGCTACTACTTTGTGATGTCTTTATCATGTTGAAAGGATTTAGGCTCCCTTGAGTTGTCTAAATCTGGTACCATGTTGACCATGTTTGATGGGAGATTGTTTAGGACACATGGGATCCTTCCTTCCCTTAAGGTCCATTTGGGAGGAATGACCATTGCGATAGAGGTTGAGGTGGTTGATGCGCCCCTTGACTATAATCTCTTGCTAGGTAGGAATTGGATGTACAATATGCAAGCCGTAGTTTCTTCACTATTTCGCATTGTATGCTTTCCATTTGATGGGAAGATAGTTATGATTGATCAAATGTCATTCAAGAATTTGTCGGTTACCGCATCTTCAGGAGCTTCGATCCTGATTGTTCAGCACTCTCAGCCGGCAACTGGGAGTGTGGGTGTGGGCATGTATCCATCCCTTATGGGAAGCTTTAGTTGTCCTGCACCTGTCCTTATGATAGGGTCTAGTTCCGGTGAGGCTTCGACATCTGTGAGATCAGTGTCTTTTCACACGAGTCATATGGAATATCCTTGGATTCTTCCCACACCGAATACTTCGATTGAGCCCATCATGACGGACGTGTCATTTCCTGCAACTATGGTAGCTTATCAAGCTAATCTTGGATGTGTTGCAAAGCCTAGTCCTTCCTCTTCGTGGATAGAGGAGGAGGACCCATATGTGCTTCCTACATGGGCAGTTCAGTCTTCTCATGCGCATGACTGCCTTGATAGTGTTTTTCCTTCAGATGAAGTGATTATTGAGGCCATGTCAGGGGTTGAGCCACCTTGGGAAGAGTTGCGTCATAGATCTTATTTTCTTCCCGAGCTTGACTGCTTGGAGCATGAGGACGTTAGGGAGGTTCTTAGTGAGAGAATTGGTAGTCCCATGGTTCCATTAAGCTCTCCTAGTCCAATGGATGATGGGAACATGGCGAATATATCTCCTACCATTCCTATCAATATCTCTCGCGATCCTGGCAGGATTGAGAATGTCTATATTGGGGTAAAATGTTCCCATGCTAAGATTCAAGAATACACCGAGTTGTTTAAAGAATTTTTTGATATCTTTTCTTGGTCTTATGATGAAATGCCGGGTATCGACCCTCACATTGTTGAACATGAGATTAAAACTTATCCCAATGCTAAGCATGTTCGACAACGCTTGCATGCAGTGAATCCTAGGAAAGCACCCACGATTAAAGCAGAGATAGAGAAACTGTTGAAAGCCGGTTTTATCTATCCCGTTCCCTTGACGAAGTGGGATTCAAATCCTGTTCCGGTAGATAAGAAGTAGGGAGAGATCCGTATATGCACTGATTTCCATGACTTGAATCCTACCAGTCCTAAAGATAATTTCCCCGCACCATTTATAGATCAAATCTTGGATGAGTGCGCGGGTAGCGAGGTATTTTTTTTATGGATGGCTTTTCTGGATACAATCAGATACAAATTAAACCTGAGGACCAACATAAGACTGCATTTATTTGTCCTTGGGGAACCTTTGCATATCGAAAAATGCCTTTTGGCCTTAAGAATGTCGAAGCCACTTTTCAACGGGCTATGACCTTGATCTTCCATGATCTCAAATCAATTATCGAAGTATTTTTGGATGACCTTGCTACTCATTCTCATATGAGAATGCGTCATTCCTATCATTTAAGATTAGTATTCAAAAGGTGCCGCCATTATTTGGTCAGGTTAAATCCTCACAAGTGCATCTTTTGCATGAAGTTTGGTCACTTATTAGGGTTCATTATTTCCAAGGAGGGTATAAGAGTCGACCCTTTAAAGGTTGATGCAATACTTCAGTTGTCTCCCCCGAGGAACATTAGACATCTTCAATGTTTGCAAGGCATGGCAAACTTCTTACGGAGATTCGTTGTCAACTTTGCCAACTTGACTAGAGGCTTTATGCGTCTATTGAAAAAGGACACCACCTTTTGTTGGGATGAGTGAGCCCAGGAGTCCTTTGATGTGCTTAAGCGAGCCCTAGCATCAGCCTCAGTGATTAGTCCCCCAGACTACAGTCATGATTTTCTACTTTATGTGGCCATGTCCATGGAGACGATTGGTATGGTTTTGGTTCAAGAGGATGAGGAGTTCCAAGAGCATGTCATATACTATCTGAGCTAGAATATTATTGATGCAGAGATCCGTTATTCCCATGTTGAGAATCTTTCCTTAGTTACCGTACATGCGGTTCAACGGTTGAGACATTATATTCTCCTTCGCCAGACCTTGGTTGTAGCCCATGTCAATCTGTTTCAATTCGTCCTCACTCGAAGGATGATTGGGGGAAAGTATAATAAATGGATTGTCATCTTGCAAGAATTTGACCTCGAGTTTGTTTCGGCAAAATCGAAGAAATCGTTAACTTTTGTGGAGCTTATATCGGATTTCCCAAGCGAAGCTGAGGATATGGTTTGTGAAGATACGTTTATCGATGAGCACATATTCTTAATCTCAACTTTGGACCCATGGTATGGGGATATTATTATATATTTACAAACATTGAAGGTCCCCACTCACCTCTCATGGGATGAACGACGACGATTACGTCACGTATCCAAGAATTACCTCATAGTGGATAATACCTTGTACCGACGTGGGGTATATTCCATTTTACATCATTGTCTAACTCATGAGGAGGCTGAGCTTGTGTTGAATGATTGCCACGGAGGGGTGTGTGGTGGTCATTTATCCAGGCTTTCTACATCCCAAAAAATCTTGAGAGCGGGTTATTTATGGTTGTCGATCTTTAAAGATTATGTAGATGCGATCAAGAAGTGCCACCCTTGCCAGGTGTTTTCACGGAATATGCGCTCGTGACCTACCCCGTTACATCCCATCATCACCGTCGGTCCCTTCACTAAGTGGGGGCTTGATTTTATGGATTGCAACCCAGCTTCAGCTAGGGGGCATCATCATATCATAGTGGTTGTTGGCTACTTCACGAAATGGGCTAAGGCCATGCCTACAGTTAAATCCGATGGTGAGACAGCCATGCACTTCATATTCAACCAAATTATTACTCGGTTCGGTATTCCGAAGGAGCTTGTCACCGACCATGGCTCACACTTTCAGAATCGTATGATGGAAGAGTTGGCATCAAAGTTAGGATATAAGCAGGAGCATTCCTCCTCTTATTACCCTCAAGTGAATGGACAGGTAGAAGCAGTGAAAAAATCACTCAAAACCATTCTCCAACGAACCATCGCACAAAGCAAGACTAATTGGCACATTATGTTATATCATGCTTTGTGGGCTTATAGAACCATTGTTAAGACTGCCATGGGTTTTTCTCCATATCAGCTTGTACATGGAGTGGAGTCGGTATTGTCGATTGAGTGTGAGATTCATTCTTTAAAGCTAGCCATAGAGCTCTTACCAGACACTTCCCTGTTGGAGGAGCGTTTGGTCCACCTAGAGCAACTTAATGAGCAGCGCTGAGATGCCTTGGTGGCTCTAGAAGTGAATAAGTGTCACGTTAAGGTCCAGTATGATAAGTCTGTCTGTCCAAGGAGGTTTAGTGAGGGAGACATGGTCCTTTTGTGGGATCAACCGAAAGAACCCTTTGGGGCAGGAAAGTTTAACCCCATGTGGCGTGGTCCTTACGTCGTTAAATGTGTGTTAGAGAAGGGTGCTTATGAGTTAGTGGATTATGAGGGAACAGCCTTAGTGGAGCCTAGAAATGGGCTCTATCTCAAAAAGTACTATGCATGATTTTCAGCCAAGGCTAGTTATTGTATATTATTGTACAGTTTTGCATAGGTAGGTCTTTTTCTTATGGTGATCGGGTTTGTGATTAGTTTCCATTTATTTTGGCAGATGTCAATGGAATCTTCCACCTTCATAGGATTCGTGGATGGTGCGAGCCGTCACACTCAGCACTTAGCTTCTGTTGCTTGGGTGATTTATACTCCTATGGGTCAGGTATTGTCTTCAGGAGGCGTATGTTCACGGCCCTCTTCAAACAATGTTGCTAAGTATAGTGTTGTTATTGAGCTTCTATGGGATGCCTTTTCACATGGTGTTCTCTCTCTTGAGGTACGACTTGATTTGGAGTTAGTAGTGTCACAGCTTAATGGTTTGTACCATGTTAGAGATCCAACATTATTAAGAATATTCTTACGTGTGAGATCATTAGAACGACAATTTGACAATATAACATACATACATGTTCCAAGAATTAATAATCAAGTTGCTGACTCATATGCTAACTACGTGTTAGATTGGCATTTGTTTCATACACAATAAGCTCATCACAAACATAAATTTTTACACATGTAAATAAATAAATCGATCATCATAAAAGTTTTTATAAACATCCAAAATGTGGTAATACATAGTGTCATAATACAAAATTGGGGCTCTCGAGCCACCAAAATATAATACATGGTAGTACAAAATATATCACTCCCAGGTATCTAAGCCTGTGGAGGAGGAGGGGGGTTGTGATCATGGAATGTCACCACGGATCTAGCTAGCCGTCGAAATAGCCGCACCCATTCTTGTGGTACACCCACCACCTGGCACTGCATGGTCTCAGGCAAGTCCTCAACTTGCGCCATGGGTACTTTGTGTGTCAGTATCACAAAGTTGGTATGAATGCTTTGGAGCGTCCACTCCGCATCCACACTCGTGATGTCGTCTCCTCTTCCCCTCCATCTATGACGAGGGAAGCCTTCAGGGCGCCATGGTCCCACATCTGCATGCATATGGTAGATGTCACTATGTATTGTCACCCAAAAACATGTCTTTTGATTCCACATAATCAAAAAACACAAAAAAAAAATTTAATAACTCAAAAAATTTTAAAAGAGGTTCGAGATTCATTACCAATGTCACCGTATGTCGATCTTTGTGGTAGCAGCATGTCTGGGTCTCCCCGGAAATCTATCCTCGTGTAGGGTTAGCCATCGATGGCAACTATTTGTCATCGCCACCATGGAAAGAAATCAGCTGGATAGGGGTTGGACACCCTACCTCCACCCAGTCTACGCATCGCATCTGCCCAACGCCATTGGGCCATATCTCGAACCCCTTGTAGAGGAACATCAACTCTAGGGCTCAATCCCAGAACACGCTCAAAGAAGAACGTGCTCAATATGCTATTGAAACCAAAGTTTTGCACCCTGCCCATCTTGCAATCATTGAGTTGTTGTTTCATGTTGCTCAACACTGTCATACTCCAATCATAAACTATGGGCCTCATGCACTCCACGACATAAAACATCAATGGCCATGAGGCCTGGTGGAGTGAGGCTAGCCCCGCTATCCTGCCTAGTGTCAGTAGAATGGCCTTTAGGCCTATCACCTATATGGAGTTAGTTGGGATCTGACTCCCCACCTTCTCTGTGTCTAGGTAGCAGTACACCGCAATGTACTCATCTATAGTCAGGCCACCTCCGGGCCCGCGAGAGCATATGTTCACCACTTCCCCACGTTGGGAAAGTCCAGTAATAAAGTATATGTCCTCCACTTATATGGTGAGGGACATCCCATCTATCTAGAACGACTCTGAGTCTGGATCCCAGTAGTCTACTAGAATCTACAGCAGTCTTGGTTTGGCCCGTATACCACCAAGACACCAAAACTTGTAGAGCCCGCATGACCGCAAAGCTTGTTGAGCCATTAGATATACCCTTACTACCCCTTCTACATCACCATGCTCACATTCTCTCCATTCTAGAACCATCCTGCACATAAAATTTGAGTTTGATCCATTAGAATACTTAAAAATCATTAAGCGCAGCTGCATACGCGACTGTTTGCTAAACAGCCGCATATGTACGCAACTTTGAGGGAATTTTCCACATATATCTAGCCCTATACACGGAAAAACCCTCAATTTCTGCTTGGGCTGAGGTGCGCATTTAAGATGGGCCTAGAATCCTAAATACACCATGGAAATTGATAAAATTTACATCAAAATGAAAGAGTAGAGCATGGGTAAGTACTTGGAAAAAACAGTAGTGGATTCCACCGACTGGATCTCCTGGAATTCGCTATTGAAGTTCTGAGCTCAATTGGGTAAAAATTTCAAATGTTATATAATGTTTTGAATTTTTTACTATTTATAGAAATTTTTCAAATTTTTGAAAATTTTTACCACCTTTTCTATAGTTTGGACCGTTTCTAATCCTTTTGGACCGTTTTTGGACTAATTTATGATGTAGAAGACCATTTTGAGCACCGTTTCGAATGTTGCTTTGACCCGTTCATGCCCGTTATAGGTATGATGTTTAAACTAGCATATAGGTTAGGATCACCTCCGATTGCATTTTGCATGACCTTATGATCGTTTCATTATAGCCTTAGGTACGAACCCATTCTATTATGTCATGGAACCTTCTTGTTGTTTTAGAAGTGGAATTATGTGAATGGTAGAGCTTGACCTTACATGGGTACCCTAGTTAGCGCCTTATTTTCATTTGGTGCCCATGCCAACATTTTGTCCCTTAGGGTGTGGGAGTCCGTTGTATAGTATTGCCATGACATTTCGCAAGAGCCTCATACTTCTCTTGATCTTTTGCTGGCCTTTTTCCCTCAGAACTCCCTTATGTCAAGTTGTAATTGCATTATCATGAGCTTTTCCTGCCTTATTGAGCCTTACGTCGGCTTACCTGACATTGAGTTTCAGTCATATTGACCGAGCTTGTCTCATGTCTAGCCATGCAGAGCCGTTTTATAGATCCTTTGCAGCTTGATTCCCTATTTTTACTAGGAGGGGACTTTCCCCCGAGTGTCGTTATCCTACACATGTATCCTTGCATTGAGCATAGGTATGTTCCACTACTTGGAACTAGTTTGTTTGCCCATTATGACACTCGTCTCCTCCTATTCTATAGCTATAAAGCAATTTTTTTTCTTTTTCAAGCTTTTTCAATATTTGAAAAAGTTCAAGAAAAAATTAAAAAACCAAAAGCCAGACAAGGAAAGATGTTATCTTTAGCAGCTGTCGAGTCGTTTTTCCTTCGAACAAAGCACTGTATATCACATCCGCTGGTTGGGTTTATAGTTTGGCTTTAGGAGCTATACTCATTTATCTGAGTTTATCTCCACCAACTGGTTAAGCTTTCAGTCCCCATGGAGCCTCTGTCGATGCCTCCTATGTCGCAGAGATGTCCCAGTTTTGTATATCGAGTCTATGCTACCTTTATTCAGTCACCATTCGTCATTATGCTCTTGTTTGAAGGAAGTTGAAACCTGAGTCGGCCATTCCTCAGTTATCTTGACTTTGCATGTCGATCGTTCCCGGTATAGGTACTGGTTTGTGCACCTTATGATCGAGTCCTTCCACATTATAGAGATTTGCTGAGTACCTCGTGTTGGATGATGGGGGATGCCTTAATGCCCTCCTTCCAACGGATTTCATCCCATCAACTTTAGATCATTTATTCTAGGATTGGAATCTAGAGTCATTTTTTAGTGCCTTGAAACTTGCAGTCATTAGTGGCAGGTTCTCTTGCCATCGACAGTTTTTTGGGAATACATCAATGTCCCCTGATCGATGGATCCTCTCAAGTGTTCGACCTCAACACACCTATTCACACTTGTTAGTTTGCACTCTAGTACCTTGATTCCCATTATCATTATCGGTGGGTGATCTCACGTCTGTTAACGGTATACATCAATGACCAGTAATCAGATGATGGACTACTATGTTCGACCTTGACACCTCTATTCGCATAGTAGGACTTGTACTCATAGCAGTTTGTGTAGAAGACCTTCCAAATTGGTGGCATCTCTTATATGCTACCTCCTTGATCATGCCAGTGTTCATGAGATTTCAACTCTCGTGACTTGGTTCCAGTGTGTGTTAGACATTTCCAGCTATTATGGAGATCATGATCCATTGTATACCTTCATCATGGAGATTCTGATATATGTATATTGTACATGGCGATGACCACTTATGTCATATTTTGTATCATGCCTATTCATGGCCATTGTACTCTTATGTATCCGGGACTGCTATATGTATTTGCAGTTATATGCAGAGTTGTATCACTGTACTATGTTGATTGGGTGGCTGGTCTTCCATTTGGGATTCTTCATCACTCCACTTCTGGGATGGACTTATAATGTATTTCAGCCATCGTATGAGCCCTCTGACCTCACACATTAGGGGGCATCTGTTATAGCAGATTTTACCACACCAGGTGAATCACACTTTAATGGCCTTCCCCTGTCCCTCTGCAGACTCCTTAGACCCCTTGGACCATTTTTTGTCCTTTGATGTTTCCTAGACCATCCCTAAAAACATGTGAAAATTGCTATACATGACTTTTGAACCCTTTATCGCGTATATACGCGGGTTTGACCTCTAAAACCGCGTACATCGGGATGTGTACAAAAATCCAAATCCTTTTGGAGTTTTCCTTGACATGGATCCAACTCACTTATCTCCTGGCCTTCCATATGCCTTGAGATCGCTTGGATTAGACCTTTCATTACCCCATTGAAAAGCTATATAAGGAACCCTTTGGATACATTGAAGGCATAAGAGAATTGAGAGCAAAGAAACTATATTCCATTGTTGCCAGAACTTGTGCTTGAGTCTGCATCCCTTTGTCCCTTGGAGCACTTTAGTGTTCTTCCCAAGCTTTCCCTTTGCTTGTGAGCTTGCTATCGAGAGATGGAGGATTGGGGTGGTGGAGGCTCAAGTGGGGAATTCAGTTTCTCCGATTCGCAGATGTGCTGACAGAGGTTGTATTCATTGTAATCTCTGATTTTATATTAATAGAAATATATTTTCCTGTTCAATAATGTATGTTTGAATGAATATTTTATCCATGGATGATTTCAAATGCTTATACGTTGTTGATTATATATGCTAGAGTAGATCTAACACCAATATATATAGTATGCTTGTCTTGTTTGCTTATTGTTGAGGAAGTGATTCATCAATTCAAGCTGAAATTGGAAAGCTCAATGGGGATATACTTCAACCATCCAGAATAAGCTACGAGTTTTGATACTTTAATGTTAGATATTTGATTTCTCTTGCATATTGGAAAGGATTGATTTCTGGAGTCAAGTTGTCTGTTGTGGTACCCCAAGCCATAAGAATTTCTCTCCGTAACAGTCGAGCTGCGAGCTCGTGGCCGCCATGACTCTATCAACTCTCTTATTTATAAACTACCTTTCGACAAAACACTGTAAGATTGTTTTGGTGAGGATATAAGGTGGATTCTAGGTGCTTAAAGGTTGTTGTAGCATGTTGTGTGTGTAGAAACTGTTTTTCTTTAAAGCTAGAGGACTGCGAGTTGATGTTCTAAGAAAATAACAACAGTTGACAGAGCTTGAAAGATATTTCTTCGTTCTAGTTGGAGTGAGGTTCGTTTTCCTTCAGATTTGTGACTCAGTGTCTTCTTAACTTTCGGTGAGGTTCCATTAAGCGGTCTTAGGTGGTTGGTTTCCACGACTTCATTCAAACTGAAACGCTATTAGGTAAAGACCCAAAACAAGATGTTAATTGAAGTAGATTTTGAAATTGTTTAGTTTATTAAAATATTTATGACCAAAGGGTGGTTACTCCGTGCAGGTCCTCCTCACAGCTCTGTAGGTTGGAATCGAGCTTGTTCCTTCCACTTCCAACTAGGTAGACTTATGGTAAGCCCTAGTTGCACTGAGGGTTTTCTCCCATGTTGGTATTAAGGTGGTTGTAAGGATAGAAATACTTCACTGTCGGTTATGCACTCGGCCTGGGTTTTTCTTGTTAGGTTTTTACTTATTGTTGTTTGTTTTCCTATGACTCTTAAACCCTAGAGGGTATTAAAAGTAAAGAGATTTGAGGCTACAGCAGCCGTGACTTAAGGGTTTGTGACAGATCCCATACGGCATGTGATGATGTAAAAACTTCAAGTTTTAATTTCAGCTTAAGTCGTAATGATACAAGTTCGACCATTGTCTTACTCAATGAGACTTCTAAAACAGATATAGGGTTTTTACTTGTCATGAATGTAATAGTTACTATTTCGTTTTACTGTTTTGTATAGTGTATTTTTTGAACAGGCCCAAGCCTCAGCCGATATTTATAAAAGGCCATTATACTTATTTTATTTTGTTTTTATCAAATTGTTATAGTGTTATTTTAATTTGATATCATGTAATTTAAAATGATTTACAGTAAAATATATTATTAGAAATTTTTACAGTGTTAATGAGTAAAATTAGTACTTTGTTTTCGCTCCGAAAGGGTTATTATTTTTTTGAATAACCTACAGATTTGTAAAAAGATGGATTTTACAAGAGAAAATTTTAGCTCTGTTTTTCTATTTTACTTTCAGTAATTTTACAGCTGTTAAATTTTGTATTAAAAGTAATATTATGCAAGATTGTAAGAAAAGATAAAACCAATCTTTTGTAAACCCTAGGTAAATTCTTTGAGGTTTACAATGAAACATTTGTTTCCAGTACAAAATGCATATAAGTACTTAGAATAATTTATTTTAAGACCTAAGTAGTAATAGCTAGGTTAAAACCGTAATTAATATTTTATTTTACTGATCCTATGTTTATTTATTTAACTTTATCTATTATGTTTATAATAAATATTAAGATTAGTAATATTTTTGTGATTAGTATGACTACTAATAATTAATATATATTCTGTTTAGATAATACGGATACTTATAGTAGATAGAGCAATTACTGCTAATTTATGTAATGAATAACATACAAACTATAAAAGTAATCATTTTCATTTCTTATTTAGAATTCATAAAATAAATCATCACATCTACTTAATCAACCAGCTGTACTAGAGTACTGCCTATACAAGGCGTGGAAAAATACAGTATGGTAATTTATTTCTAAAGTTACTTTTCATTTAGCAAAAATACTATTGTTTTAAAACATAATCTACATATCCCTAATTTTATCAATACACAATGCTCTTTTTTTGCATAAACCCTAACAAAACAATAACATGCATATTTTTGAAAAACTAGTAAACATTTGTTGAAAATAGTAAATAAATTATAAATAACCTGAACAAATAAAAACCTGTCAAATGATGAGATGACAACAGCTTAAGGAGGTTGTTCCTCCCAACCAAATCTTGGAGAAATCTTAGTATGTACTTCCTTAGGACCCCCGATCCTATTTTCTAGTCCTCCTAGTAGAGTACTGGGTGAAGGATGTGTCCTTAAGACCTTCTGTCACCTGACTGGTCAAATTACAGCAGTAATCCAAACCTGCTCACAGCAATAAGAAATTCATCCTCACAGCTGCATAAATTTAGTTCTCAGTAGTTAACCCCTCAAACTCACTTGCAGATAAATGAATCAGAACATCCTCCATTTCCCCGACTACTTTCACATTGGTCCTGTCTAGTTGAGTAACCTGCCAGGTAGTTGGTTTAGGTTTTCCATTTATCCTTTTGTAGACTGACAGTGGCATAACATTGACTGCTGACCCTGAGTCTACTAAACAATTATGCACATTATGGTTTAAAATCTCAAAAGTCAAAAGGAAAGGTGGGGTTTTAAACCTAGCCTTACCTCCCACACTTGCTTCAAGAATTTCTTCTACAGGTTAATTGTTAGTCGGAAGCTCTTCCTCTTGTATTTCTAGTGCTTTTAACCATTTTTCTTTCTCTTGAGGTACATTACACATTTCAAATAATGAAATATTTTCCTTAGCCTGTTTAATGTCCTCCACAACATCGTACCCCATCTCAGGTGCTTTGAGATTTTCCTTGATATTATCAGCTTTGTCTTCAATAGTCTTAGCAGGTATGTTGACATGTTTTGGATCTTGACTGGTAATGATAAATTCAAGTACTTTATCATCTGTGTTGTTTTTCTGTGTTTTCTTCATATTGTCTTGAAATTTCTTAATCTTTGGAAGGATTGAATTGTCTTTATTTAACAAACCTTGACTTCTCATTGTCACATTTGTTTTCGATGTTTCTTCCTGTTTCAGTGAACTTTCGTCTTCTGTATCAAAAAGTGAGACACAGTCCCATAAAACCAAAGCATCATCCTCTTGTTTTTCTGTGGATTTATTACCCTTTTCTTCCTCATCATCAACTTCTATTAGTTTAGAGTCCAATAGCTGATTCATTACTAATGTCATCGAATTTATCCATTGAGGACAATTTTTTTCAAAATGGGGTTGCTGATGAAAGGTGCAAAAGTTATCCATACCTACCTCCGTTAAGTTCATTGATGCAAGACTGTGTGGAGGAGGTTTAGATTGATTGTTGTCTTCTCTCCTTTTATAGTAAGGCTTATAAGATTTATGAGCTTCCTTTTCCTTTTCCAAATCTATTATTCTGTTGGATAGCTTCTGCATCATCTTCACCATCCCTTCAAAATCATGTGACTGCTCCTCCTTAGGCATAGACAATAATAAGGCTTTCTTGCCAAAAGTTTTTTCTCCTGACTTCTCAGGATAATCTTCTATGCTCTCTCTTTTAGCTTCTACTCTCTCAGCTTCTTCATAAGTTTTTGATAATGTAGGTTTGACTTTCATCTTGGAAAACATGGCCAAATCAGGCCCTAGAGCTGAAGTATAGTATTCGATCAAAAACTTATCAGAGGGCTTATCAGTTTCAGAAAAAAAAAAATTTAGATAAGCAGCAAACCTTTGAGTGAAACTATGCACTTTTTCTTTTCTTTCTTTCTTCAAAGCGCATAACCCCTTCATTAGATTTGCATGGGTTTTCTGGGCTGCATATTTACTTCTGAATATTCTTTCAAATGTGTCCTAGTCTGTGATTGAGGTCGCAGGCAGAGCAAAATACCATGAGGCTTCTGCTCCTTTTAAGGTGTATGGAAACAATCTGCAAACTACATCTTCATGTTCTCCAGCCCTTAGTCCTTCTATAGCCAAGTAAAAGCTTTGCAAATGGTCATGTACTAAAATATTTTCACTTGGGTCAAACTTAGGCAACATTTTCTCAAAAGCCTGAGGTAAGTCATGCAAAGGAGGTGCCAGGTTTAAAGAGGACCTAGCCTTCCAAGCAAGTGGTGGATTTGGTGGGTTGGGTGGTTGATTTGCGTTTACATTAGCCATGAGTCTGGGTGGAGAATGAGGTGGTGAATGAACAGCAGTATGAACAGGTGAACAGTAAGGTGTATCTGGGCCCACTTGATTCAAAGGCTGAACAACTTCCTGTAAGGTTGTTTCTACCAGTTCTTTAAGATCTCCAACCAACACTGCATCTTCCAATACAGGACGGTCTTTCTTCTTATATTCTCTTCTAGGTAAGGCAGGGATAATCGGTAATCCTCCGATCTTCTTCGCATATGCCCTAGTAAATATTCTCAAATCATCAACTACTTCATTATCGACAGAATACAAATGCTCTTTACCCTTCTCTTTGAGAATTGGATTGGGAAAAAAACTACTTTCAGAACTGTCACCAGTGAAATAATCTCAAGAAAATGGGTTTCCTCGACTAACCATGCACTGGCGGACCTCCTTCTAGCACAAAAAACTGTTAAGGCCTGGAAAATCAAAGGTAACAACAGTTAAGGATTCTCCCCAGTAAATGTTCCCAACTAGCCCGTTACTGTTTGGTATGGGGAATTCGTCCAGTTTACAATCCGGCTACCGTAGGTCAAGTAACCAAAATAAAGGGTTTTATCAGTTACGGCCCGGTCCACTGTGTATATTTTTATTTTTTTAGTTTTTAGTATGATATGCAAGTGCCTATCTAAAATGCAGATTGATAGAGAATACGAGGAACAATCATAATGTGATGCGCAGGTTCTTACCTCTCATCTTAACTCTCTTGCATCATAAATCACACACAGCAAAAAAACTAACTATCTAACCTATCCCTAGGGAGCAAGGTTTTCATTTATCAATGAGTAATGTATTTCTGCTCATGCATTAAGAAAAATCACAGATAGTTGTTATTTATTTCAAAACACATAAACATTAATAGATAGATGAATAACAAGATAGCTCATTGTTTATGAAAAACCTTCATTACTCATAGTGGAAATTTCATAGAATAAACTAGAGAGCATTCATAACAAGGACATAGGTTCAAAGAGTTAGAACGATCTCACAGTTAATGGACACAAAGCTGAAAATGAAATAGTTCACATTCAACAAATCCACAGCACGGCATTTGAAAAGTTCCACCAAGCTTTCTCCAATATGAAACTTGTAATTCCTATTGCAAAAGGAAATAGTTCTTCTTACAACATGTTCTCACAAATCTCAATGGGAAAAATTCCCTTGCTTTTATCTAACTCTCCTATACTTATACTACAATCCAAACTCTTGGGCTGCCCCTCGGTGACCTTTGAGCTTCCCCCAACCGTTCAGTCCCACAATTTTGTCTTTTAGTGAGTGCTCATGATTTATATAATGCGATACATTTCAGATTAAGATTTTAAGAGCACTTTTATAAAAAAGGACCAGCTTGGTAACCGATTAACTTTTCCCAAGCCTGGGCCTTTGCTGCTATCGATTTGTTTAAGATCTTAGACCCTTACTTTCTTCTTTGCCTTGTTCATCTATGCTTCTTCATTTTCTTTCTCTTCCTTCCTTGCTGCCTCATTTCTTCTGCTTTGTCTTCTAAACATATCTTCTCTACAACAGCCATCACCCTGTCATGAATAACCAGTTCTTAGATCACTTAGCGTTTGACAAAGTAACACAAAATGTATTAAAACATACATCTTGTAAAGTGAACTGTCAAAAAATATTAATGCATGAAGAGAAAAAATGATAATGCAAAGAAAACCTTGCACTTTCGTATCTTGAACTCCGCTAAATCCACTGTCCAAACTAAAATCACAAACCCAAAAACTGACTCCTTATCTCAATCCTGGCCGCATCTGGACCAATTCGACATCGTCTGATGGAAGCATGAAAGATGACAAAGTAACCTCCATCGAAAAATATAGTGAACGCATACGAGAAAGGCAGGAAAACCCTTACCGACGGGAAAAATACTAAGCATCAGGTGAAAACAAAACTCTCACCGGCGGGTGGAAACACTATAAGTCAGATGGTTAGTGCACTACGGAGCCGCAATGGCAGAAGACATAAGGACTACGGCTTCTGTTTTCAAATTAAAACTACGGCGATTGAAAGTTTCAATGACTAAATGTCGGCGATGATGAGCTCAACGCAGCCGCCGTGTTGGCGACGCAATAGACTAGTCCTCCGATCAATAGTAAAAAAAAAACCTTTCCGATAGCACAAAGAAAAAGAAAGTTAAAACAATAAAACCACAGCATCGAAAAAGAAAAGAGCTATCTGTCGGAACATTCATCGTTTAGCATCTGCAACGGGAGCTCCGTAGGGAACTACGGCCCCGATGCACTATACAAAAGATTTTAGATAGCTACAAATGAAAACACTTACAAATCAAAACTTGAAGTTCCAAAGTTAAAAGTATTAGCTAGACAAAGGGTTTTTAGATCATTCAACCTCAGAAACAAAAGAAAACAGTTTACCTCGAATCAAACTCAAAATTCAAAAATGTAGCAGAGGAACAATCGAGTTCAGGAAACCAAATAAACCAGGCAAGATAAAATCAACAAGGAGGGTTCAAAAAAAATTTAAAATTTGGGAAAACAGTTGCAGCTGCAACACTAGTGTAATAGGGCAGTTTCATCTATCTCCTTTGGCTGATGTAGTAGGGTAGTTTCATGCATCTATGTATCTTTGTTGGACTTGTTTTTCCTAGACTATGATTCTTCACTATCTGAATATGGAAAGTTGAATATATTCCTTATCTTTCTTTGAGTGTGTGAGGGTGAGCTTGACACAACCTTTTCTATTTCTTTCTCTTATTTTGAATAAGTATGACCATGAGGACTAATTTATGGCAATTCTGGAAATTCATTAAGTGTCTTTTCAATTGTTTTCAAGACATAATCAATTTTCTTCTCCCTTTCAACAAATTGGTCATCCTCTTCATAAAAAATCAACTTTGAATATTCAATTCCTTTTTCCTAATCATGTTCAAATATATCTAGTTCTTTCAACTTTTTAATCCTAGGGATTCTCCTTTCCTTCACAGCTTTAAGGACAAATTTAGGTAGTCTTGATTTTGCTAGTCTTTCTTCCTTATTTAGCACAAAATTATTAGCACTGTCACATTCTATAGTCATGCAATTGTTTTATTTCTAAGCAGGGTTTAAAATTGCTTTTGCATTCAACCTGGGCTTATTGGTTGGACGAGTATGAGGTTTTCTTGGTGTTTAAATTTGTTGTAACTTTGATTTTCCTGAGTCTCCTAATGAATTTCCTTTCCACACATACTGCTAGAAGGTTCGCTTCAATGTCCGCAAATTCACATGTTGGTTCAAAACTGTCCCTCCTTGACTGTTGACTTAAGAATTGTCCCATCAATCGCCAACAAAGTTACAACACACCAAACAGAAATAGAATATTCATAAACAGATGTTGAAACTCGGAATGGATAGTAGCTAAGATTCTTTGCTACTAGGATCATAGGGAAGGGGTTGGCTGAATGAACTATAGATCCCCTATTAAGAATCATCCCAATATAAAACAATATAAAACCAAATTTTTATACCTATAACATTTTACCCTAAATCCAAAGCTAAACTGTTTCGTGCCAACAACAAGCATACAAGGCAAAAAATGTGACCATACCCTTGAAAACCTGAGAAGAGATGTGCACCTACTTGTTCATTGGTGAAGAAATAGCTATTTTTGAGTTCATGCATAGGTAAGGACTCAAACTACGTGAGAAGAAAATTGGACTAATCAAGCCAAGATGAGGACTATCATATGAATATGTCAGTGTCCCCCATGCAAGCATTGGCATGCTTTCAAGAATACCATTGATGCGATCACTTGGATATTATCAATGGTGCCTACAAAGACTATTAATGGGTTCACCATGTTGCACCCACTGGAATATTATGTGATCATGGTCAATACAATTGTCCATCAGTAAAACCTCATTTTTCCTCAGATATGGGAATATTTTGGGTGGAACCATGCATCCAATCCACTGAGAAAAGGAATTTTGAGTAGTCCTATTCCTTGTAGCAACACTTCTAGGCAATTTTGTGCATGATTCAACACTGTTTTAACACTCTAACAATAATAAAATAGAGTAAATCTCTATTCTGGTTGGTTTTAAGGTCATAATAACAACAAACAACAATATGGGCATGCCCGGGGTTTATAAATCAATTTCAAATCTGTTTTTGACTTCCTAACAATAGTAGGTAGCATAATCAACAAACTTGGGCAACCTATGAATGAAAAGGAAGGACATTATGATTCAAAGGGACTAGATGGTAATGTCCTTGGGACTATGCATGCAAGTTGTTGCTACCAGAGAATCTGTCAAAGTAATCTCTTTGGCTATTCTTTCTCAAATTAAATGTTGTGACAACTGCTTAAAGAAAAACATAAATACTTAGAACCATTGATTAATTTTGCATAATAAGGCTAGCAGAGAAGGTACATTAAGGGAATAATTACAAGAAAAATTGTAAATCTTTTCAGGCATGTTGGAAAAATGTCATCGGTAGTCTTGTAACAGATCACCATACATACAGTCAACCAAGGTTTTGCAACATATTCATCAGACAACACTATTATTTGTATATTACATATAAAAAATATATCCCTTCTAGTTTTGATCAACAAATTAAACATGTTATAGTGGTGGAAACGTTCACATTTTAGCACAAAATAATATGATGCCTAATTTACAAAAATCATGATGCTCCTGAAAAGACCTTGCAATTTTGACTAGGATCAAATTCCATTATCCATTTCCAACATCCTAGGAATCGAATTGTGTTGGAGTATTGATGAAGTTTTCATTGTTGGTTGATTTATGATCAGATTGTGGATCCAAAGCATTAGACGTAAACTCTTGACATGAGTAGTAATAGTGAGGAAACTCTCATTCTAGGCACGTTTTTGTAGATATCTATGCACTACAACAAACCTAAGGGAAGATATAGGAAAGGAATTCATCAACAACAACCCTACAACTATTAAGCCATAAATTCCTGACCCGTCAAGACACTCCTGTAGTAGTAGATTAATATTTGGGGCAATGAAAAGATTTTTTTTAGAACCATTGGGTTAGTTCTATGGATGAGAACAAAGGTTGGTAACATAAGGAACAAATATGGGCAGTAGCAAACCCTCAATATACATACTATGTAGTAGTAACTAGACCTCTCTTCTTACAAGTACATGGTACCTAGGCTATAAAATTGGCCTCAAATAACATATCTATGTTCATTCCAAAATGAAATCATATCATTTTCAAGCACCATAATCCAATCATAAAACAAAAGGGATTGTTGAATATGCAAAGTGGTTGCAAGTGGCTACACAAAAGATTCAAACACTGTAATATCAACATTAAGATTCCAACAAATATACCCAGTCAATCTTATGATTGGATGAATTTCACTCTTGGAGACTTGTCATCACTATCCTCTTCATACCAAATACCTTCAATACCTACTATTGTGAATTTTAGGTGAGATCCTTCCATACTTATCTTTCAATGTTTCAAAATTAGGGTTTCTATCTCATTAAGGGAAACTTACATAAATTAACCCTTACTTGTTAGTTTAATTTCCTTTGTTGATTTCTTAAAAAATTGATTTGAAATGCAAGTGAAGTACCTTTATAATCTACAGTCTCATGTTAATGTATTTAATATCTGAAACTCTAATTACCCTAGTGGACCTTGCTCTTTTTTTAATCCTTTATTTATTTTCCCTAGGGTTTCTAGGCTTTGTCCTAAATCCAAGTAGTGATTCCACTCTCTCTTTTCTCTTGAATGGACCAATATCCTTTATCAATCAAAACTCGAGATTCTATTTAAAAAATAGGGACAATTCATTCTTGAATCGTCCATGGCTTGTAAATAATTCCATTAAGGTTAAAATCCACCATGATAGAATACTCATAACACTCAACCATAATCACATGCATGTCATACAAGTGTTGGGTAACAAACTGTCGAATTACCTTGAAGAAATCATCACCCAAAACATATGAAACCAATGCCAATAGGGTCGAATCCAGCTAACCAAATGCTCATGGCAGAAATTAAACATAACATAATTGGGACCTTTCATTTCCCCTTTAACTAGAACAACTCCGTTGATATTCTGTTAAGCATCTCTGCTGATAATATTTAAGACCTATTAAGTGGCATTCTTGTAAATCTTACACAGATTATCCTAGCTCTCCTTTGGTTTATTGTCAGTAGTAGGAATAAATCTTTCTAGAAAATTGTAATTCAGCCATCTAGGCTATAACTTATTTGGCTTCCATGTTAATAAGAATTCCGTATATATGTTTGATCAGCTTACATTTTTTACTGTGACTACCACCATTCATTGAACATTAAATTGTGCTTAATTTGAATATAAAAGTGGATGGACCATCGTCTGACGTTCAGCAAGACAAAATATCTGGACGATCATTCTACCTCCTAGGCGAAGACATGGACACTATTCAGGAATGTTATGAGGCAACTTAGAAAAATAAAAATGTCTGTGCACTACACACAAAAAAAATTAGTAACATTAATTCTTGGCATACTCCAGTAGTCGAAAGGTGAGTAAATTGAATTATTGTTAGGTCTGTGGGCAGAGACAGAGTGAGAGAAGCATACATGGGATTTTTTTTATGATAGAAGTGGTGGAAAGAGTAGATCTGGGTAAATTTTGGTAATCCTGGGCTCATAAAAAACCCTATATCGAAGGCATAGGCACATGTAAGGCCAATTTCAGGCACATAATAGAGTTAAAGATGTGGTCGTTGTTTTGAGCCAACCCATAATTATGTTATCATAATTTAAATTTGAAAAAAAATGAATTCTTAAATAGTTTTAAGAGTACTACAAAGAGATGAAGAATCACAACGACAATGAAATACCAGAGATTTCAACCAAAACCGATGATAGACTTTGAAGAACAGAAGTAAATATTAGTAGCAAATAGTTGTGTGTTGAACATCATAAAACCCATAAAATAAGTATGTTGAATAGAAACTTCCCTGAAAATGTATGGATTCCAATTCAGGCCAAATCCAAGGTAGTATGGGTTCTGCTCTTGCCCCAAACAATATTTTCCAGAATGCTTGGAAATATAAATAACACACTTCACAAAAGCCCCTGCTCGAATGCCTGAGAGCCTTTTTGTAGCCAATTTAGATATTAGAGGGATTCAAGAAAAGAGGAGTTACTATCCTTGATGATTGATATTTATGAGTGGGAGTTACTAAACACATGATCTAATGAGAGAGAGGGACATAAATGTGAACATGCCTAACAACAGTCGTTAATGTGAGCATGTCTAATGATAATCATTATTGTGAGCATGTGCTATCGCAATTTATAATCTACATAAATGCATTTATTCTACATGTACTTCCTCCTCCTCCTAAGATCCATATTATTTCATGTTGTTTATTCCCATGTATACACAACACATTGGAAACTACATATCTAAATGCAACAATGTATTAAAAAATAGAATTAGAATGAATGTGCATTTTGTTGTATAATTAAGTTTTCCAAAGAATAAATTTACCATGTCAACAAGTTCAGCACCCCATCATAAGCCTTAGCCAGTCACATGAAATATAAACTAAGTTTCCAAGGTCTACTCATTTATTTTTCATGGTATTACAATGAAATTACATCAAATGTATGCCATCATATCTCAGAAGTCTCACTTTCAAAAAAGGGGTACCATTCCATGGTGTTCTCTCCTTGTCAACTAGTTTCCACTGTTAGAATTCATCTCACATGGTTGCAAGTCAAGTCCACAAACACTAAGCATATCCTCGCCATTTTATCCAAATATAAGCATATACCTTATGTTTATCAACATAAGAAAATGTAAATAGGAAGTTACTTTGGACTTAACATCCTTAGAAACCTCACAAAAACTCAAAATATATCAAAAAGAGTGAAAAATAAAGCTACAGGAAATTTTATAGCGCTTTTGCAAATTTCTGTATGACAGGCTCTACAGAATTTCATAATTTCTTGTACCGGTCTTGTTAATTGTAAGTTGCATCCTAAATTGTGCTACTTTTTTAGTAAATTTTTAGCTTCAAAATAATACAAACTTGTTGCAGAAACATGCTTTGTCTCCAAATTTGGGAACATTTGCAGTGCATGTCACCAAGCGTATTTGTAAGAATCACTTCTAATAAAAAAATAGGAATATGTTCCATAGGTTTGTTGATGAAATTGTCATTGATGCCAACATGGACTTGCAGTGGCCCCACAGGATGTCATTGATGCCACCAAGTCCCACCTGTAGTACCTAGACCCCTCATAGAGTGGGTTTGCACCTTGCAATGCCTTGGATCCCAAACAGAGTGGGTTTGTGTCCTTAAGCACTTTGTATCTGGTTGAGAGGGTCCATGTACCCACAAGCTTGGATCTTGAAGCCACCACCCTGCTGATAGTGTTGAAGACCCTGGAGATGGTATTAAATCCTTGATGGATGATGGAAAAACCCTAGATGGGTTGGAGAAGCATTAATGACCCATTCTGTGGTCATTCATGCTATGATGATGTCATGGTACCCCAAAAGAAGACCTAGCATCCCCACAGAAGATATCTTGACCCTTGGCAGTGCTCTTGTGAGGTTCAGGTGGTTGAAGAAGCCTATGAAGCTTCTTACTTGATGAAGAAAGCTTGAAAAGGTCCTTGGACTCACAATTGATGGTTTAAAGGTCCTTGTACTCTTGATGAAAATGAAGTGGTCATATGGAATCTTGGAACCCTTGGAGATGGTCCTAGGGCATAAGGAAGATCTTGAACCCACTTATATGATGGTATGATGACACTTGGACACTTAGTTGCTTGTGGATGATGGGGACCTTGGTCATGCATGCCCTTGCACATCGAATGTCCTTTGAATCCCTCTTGTCTTGATCACAATGTCCTTGTACCCCTGTCACCTGAAGGAATACATGATGGGGCCCTTTTGTGTTGGTGATGATCTTGAAACCCTTGGAGAAGTCTTGGTTGACATGTTGAAGCCTGTGGAACCTTGAAGTAATGGTGAAGGTAATGTGGGTCATTTGTGTGGTGATGAGGTACTAAAACCCTTGAAGATGGTGTGTTTTTTTTATGGCTTGATAAAGGACATGATGACCATAAAGGGTTGACTTTGGAAACACACCCCTATGATGTGGCAAAGAATTACATGCCATTTTTAATGGTAAGGTTGAAGTTTGAAGAAGTGTTGACCTTGAAGAAGTCGGCCAACCTACATCAATCAAAATAAAAATAAAATATTGAATTTCAGACAAGTCAGCCCAGCAAAAAATTTTAAAAATATATATAATAAAATTCCTTTAACAAGTCAGCTCCAGAATTTATGGTGGGAAAACCAATATAAATAACCCATCAAAATTGATTTTGAATCATGTGAATTTTGAAAGAGCTCTAAGGCAAATTCAGAGGTTTGACTGAGGCAGCCACAAAATGAGCAACTGTAGGGTTTTACTGTGTAATTTCATGGGAGCAATAAAATTTTTGGACAGCTCTGAATTTCAGTATGGTCCACTGAGGCAGCCACACAATTTTATTTTTAACTCTGAAATTTTTTTTGGGACTGAGGAAGAAATTCGCAGGGCATTTTACTGTGCATTTTTGAAGAAGAATTTTGTATAGCAGCAGTAAGGAGCAGCCATCAAATTTTTACAGCAGTCTGGTTTTTTTTTTTTTGATGCCCTAACTTCTTGGCTAAGAAGATTTTCATGGGTGAGCAGACTAAGGAAGCAGGAGCAGTGTGACTGAGGCAGCGAATTAAGGAAAAACACAACAACACCAGTCTGATTTTTTTTTCCTCTTTTCTTCTCTGATTTTTGGTGATTGACAGGCCCTAATTTATGTAGCAGTGACTGAGGAAATCTGAAGTGTATGGTCATCTTCCTCAGCACTTAAATCTTCCACAAAACATTTTTTCTTTGCAGCCCTGACTTTGCAAATGAGGGTTACAACAGGAGTCATTTTGGGTAAAGAAACAGTTCATTTTCATAGAGAAATTTAGGGCTTGAAAGGGTGAAATCAATTTGCAGTAGTAACACCTTTTTACCTAGGGCTCCTCCACAGTACAGCCCTAAATGTATAGCAGCAGCAAAGAAAAGTATGTACCCTAACTTATGGCAGCATTAAACAGTCCAAAAATAGCAAACATCCACAAGCATACTTGCAGCAGACATTCATGACAGCAGCAACAATTTTTCGTTGTAAAATGGCTATTCTGAAGAAACAATGACCTAGGGTTTTGAAGGTAACCCTCTATCTTAGTTACAGTCCAAACACTGATAGTCATACATAGTCCTCAGTCCAAGGTTGCATACACAGTCATTGTTTAGGCATGATTGTGCTTGATGGAAAGATTTTGGTTTGGATATGTGCACAACATGATGATGATGACAAGCATGAAGTATTGGTAATCCTTGATGACAGCTGATTGGTTAAAGTGACACAAAGTGCATGCACAGCTTGAGAAGAAAACCTTCAGTCTAAGGTAATCCTTAACATCTTAGGTATGTTTATTAATACTTGACTAATGTATGCTTGGCTTAAAAATGCTATCTCAGTGGTACTTTGTGTTGGAATTATGAGAAGTTGTGAAGAGGTTGCATGGGTCTATCTTAAGTCTACATAGAAGACAAATTAGCGTCTGACATTAGTTGTGAGGTTGAACATCGGTGAGACTGCTCAAGAACAGTTCAAGAAACAAATAGAGTCAGGAGTTACTGCAGTTGAGATAGAGATTGAATATTGTCTGAAAAGGATTGAATATGACAGTGATTACATGGCAGTGAATACACAGTAAGGTTATGTATGCTTAGTTTAAACTAAGATGGCATTAATGTATTAACATACAGTGAAATGATATACCCTAGCTTGATACACAGCCACAGCATGCACACAATGATATAGTAGTTACACAGTGTTGTATGTATTCCTAGTAATGGTATATGATGGTCATGAAACAGTGAAGTGAAATCATGAAGTGAAATGATATACTATGAAGTATATGAAACAGTAGAGTGTTAAAATAAAAATGAAGACATGATGATGCATACTTATACGCTATGATAATGATGATGCATATATGATGCATACAATGATGAATAACATCAAATTGAGAAGACCTTTGATGATCTTGAAGCATTTAGCTGACCTAGATGACATGTGCAGACTTTGAAGACATGAGCAGTATTGAAGTGTGCAGTACCTTAAAGGAATTGGCATATATGCAGACTTCTCGATGACTTGGAGATTCTTGAGCAACAGGTTGAAGGGTTTATGAATAGAGATGATGAGCCATGACACTAATGCACAGCCCAAGCGTGAAGTCTAAAATTTGTGATATGCACAGCTTATGAGAGTTCAAGCACACTATTGATGAACTGTGAGGATCATGATGAAGTGGGTGATGAAGCAAAGTTGAGGCTGATAACTTGGATCCTGACAAGTTGGCTGTCTTGAAGAAGTTGACACACTTTGCAAAGTGTCACACTGTCTTCTTCTGGTATGTATGACAGTTCGTGGAATGATAAGTATATCAAAAATGATTTAATATATGCATGAGTGTTTTGATGAAGACTTGACAGGTTCTTGAAGGAAAGTATATGCATGTGAGATACTTGACAGTGAGAGAGTGAGAATTGCATGACAAGAAATCAATGAAGAAGTTGATGTGTGATAAGCAGCAAGCAGTGACAAGTATATTTGTATGATAATGCCTTGTATAGCTGACTTATGATTAGCAGGCTTTGAAGACCTCGGTACAAGGGTGTCAACATATTGATGGTGAAAGCAGTGACATGATTGATTTGACTAGGATAGCAGATTGATGGTGAAAGCAGAGACAAGTTGATTGACTTGACTATGACAGCAGTGTAGATGACATGTTTAATGAGCACATGACCAGCATCAGTGCTTGTGATGAACAGATTGACATGATGTGTATGCACATCAGTAAGAAAGGATGATTGTATGATGTTGGCAACAATTTGATGAATGATGTATTCGTGATTATGGTCAGAATGATGTGTCTATAGATATGGTGTGATGTGATAGTGATACAGTAAGCTTAAATTGTAAATGCAAGCTTGATTTGCATTTGAGGTTAGGATACCTCAAACCCTTCTTAGCAGGGTCTAAGAAAACCAGGCAGGGTCCTGGATGCAGAGTAGGTGCCCTTTGTATCAGTAGGTGCTGATTTTACCTCACAATTGTAGCTGGACCAAAACTAATACAAAAAGATTACTAAATTATATGGTGTTGTGTTCTTTTGTGTTATGGTTCTTGATGATTCAAATGCTTATGATATGTAAATGATGAAGTGAAAGATGTTTATGAAATGATTATGAAATTGGCAAAATAGTGGAATGATGAATTGGTCGTTAATTGTGACAAGCTAAGAAAAGTTTTAAAATTGGCTTTACACTGATTCACCCCCCCTCTCAGTGTCTAACAAGGTTGTATTATTATAACCAATAACACAACAATGCTATTGGCCATATTTCTAAGGTCTCAAATTAACTAGCAATATGCATTGAAATGGCTGAAAAGTTGTCCTTTTCCTACCATTTTGAAGTTAAAATCATAAATCTTCTAAAACAGAATATAGTTCGTACTGTACAGTACAATCTTACACTTAGAAAGTATACAAGGACGAACACTTTCACACCCACATATATAATATCACATAAACTTCGAAGTATTAAAGAATTAAAATCCCTGGCAAATCTTGAAAAATATCCAGTTCAACAAGAATATAAAGTGCATAATATCAATTTAAATTCTGAACAAATGTTATTATGTCTTAACGCTAAAATCCCTCACAAAAATATAAGGTGAACAATAGTCATTACCAATGAGCACCACCCTGACAATAAAAACCAGAGAATGCATTGTAAAAAAATCACTTAAGCAATGAATCTTCTCTGGTAATACTATCTACGGTATTTGTAATATAGTATATATAGTAAGGTGAAATGCACAATGTGAAGTAGACGATACATCCTGTATATTGAGGAAATTTACAATTATAATGAGGAAGATGTAAAAATAAAAAATAAAAAACACAATCCCTTGCCAATAACAAAAATATCAAATCAATCTCTAAGACAACAAACTAGAACCTATGATCATTAAACTCCTCAATGCAATATATAGAAATACATCTATACCAATTTAATAATGAAAATATCTCAACAATGAAACCCTAGTGACTAAAAACTATTTAAAATCATGATCGTATTGGAAAAATCCATTCTTTCAAGGTCAAGATTCGACATCTCTTCATACAAGGATATACCTTCTATGAAACTTGTTCTGCACTTCAAAGTGCCTTAAATGGCAAAGGGTTTCCCTGTGACAAATTTCTTGGAGAAGTTTTGATCCCGCGATCTCCACCTCTAGTGCTGCACAAAAATTGCCCCATTTTTGGATACCACAACTTGGTCGATGTCAGACCCCTCTCTCAATTGAACCAACAAATTTCAAAATTCTTTCCAAGGTTTTTTTATACAAGGTGTTTAATTGTACAAGAAAGTTAGAAGAATATGGGGGAGGACAATGGCTGATTGCCTCTCGATGGCTTGGATTTGTGCATAAATAAGTGTGGTTTCTTTAGCAGGTCTCCAGTTCATGTCTAGGTGGCACCACCATGAATATGTGCTAGAAACGTTATAGAGATCATATCTTGGCTATTTTGAAGGATTTGGCGAATTATATCCCTTAGGAGAATTTTAACCCATCATTTCCTCAGTAGAAGACAAAAATATTGAAATAGAAAACAAAAACTTAGAAAGACATAGACGTTAAATAATCTATTTGCACTGAAAAGTCTACAAAGTCTACAGATAGAAAAATAAACTAACCTGTAAAGTCTGCAGATAAAAATAACCTTGAACAAATGCATAGATCTTCCACTCAGGAGTCAACCGCTGTGAAATTTGTTTCCACGAATCCACTGGAAAAACATAATTTGCATGAAATCAAGCTTGATGTTGATCCCTGGCCCCTTACTCTTGTGGCATTATATAGGTAAAAAACGTCTCCAATTGACTAAATCTATCAACATTTTTCTATCAACCAAATTGAGTACAAAAATGACTAAATCTCCATGTTTTTCTCAAAAGAGAACCAAATCGACAAAACAAAACGACTAAATATCCACGTTTTTCTCAAAAGATAACCAAATCGACAGATGTGGGATGATTTGGTAAAAGATGGGAAGGTAAAATTGCTCTACAAACCAAATTCGAGGATGAACTAAGTCCATTTTACCCATTTTACCCAAATCGAGGATGAACTTTGACCAGTTTACCCAAAGATCCATAAATCATGGGAAAAATACCAAAAATTTTAACCTATCACCCATAAATCTAGGCGAACCAACTTCGTTTCTCCTCCAGAACTGGAAATTTCTGGCGATTTGACCTTTACCAAAGAAATCCGGGCTAATGTCAAGATTTTCCCCATAATAGAGTGGGCTAAATTCCATTTTATGAATTTTCACAGTTTCACAGCCCAGGCTATTTAATTTGGGAAAATTATATATATAATAAAAAATGGGCTAATTTATTAAATAAATAAATAAACATTTTAATATTAAAAATTCGCCCACCTTTTTTTGGCCACCCCTTAAAATTCATCTATGGGCTATAATTCGCCCCTAAAATCATCCCTTCCACAAGCTAATGGTCAAGTTGAGGCCATTAACAAAGTTTTGAAAACTATGATGCGTAGGATGGTTGGAGATCACAAATCCAACTGGCATTTGACTCTTTTTTACGCACTGTGGGCTTATAAGACTTCAATTAAAATAGCAACTTCTTTTACACCGTTTCAGTTGGTTAATGGACTAGAAGTTGTCCTTCCTATCGAATGTGAGATCCCGTCACTCAAACTTGGAGTAGAACTTCTGCCGAAGAAGAACGATTTTTGTACTTGACAAACCTTGATGAAAATAGAAGAGATGTTGCCTTGGATAACGAGGCACACAAAAAACGTGTTAAGGCTCAATACGACAATTCCGTTCAACCTCGTGTATTTAACGAAGGTGACATGGTTCTGACCTATTATCAGAGGCATGAAAATCTAGGGAAGGGGAAGTTTGAATCCATGTGGTATGGTCCCTTTATTATCAGTAAAGTTTTACATAAAGGGGTCTACGAGCTTGTAGACTGTGATGGGATACCTTTCGGGAAACCTCACAATAGGTTGTACCTGAAAAGGTACTATGCTTGAAGTCATTTATGTGTGGTACCTTGTATATATGTATATTGATTGAATTTCCGTGTGCTTTTGGTATTTCAATATAGTTTTGAGTTTTTGTCAATATTGTTTATACCATGTTTTGGTTATGCATATCAGGTGGCTTTTTTTGGCTTTGTTAATGGTGCTTGCTATCATACCTTGAACTTCGCTTCAGTTTCTTGGGTTTTGTATTCTCGAGCATATGACTTAGTTAGTTCAAGAGTGGTTTGTATAGGTCCAGCTACCAATAACATAGTCGAGTATCAAGCAGTAATAGGTTTGTTGATCGAGGGTGCATCTCGAGACATTCATGACTTGGTAGTATTCATGGACTCACAAATAGTGGTTTTTGTTAAATTTTCATATGCTTAGCTAAGACATTAGTACTTCATTTCATTTTCATAACAAAAGCATATAAACAGGATCACTGAAATATAGACAAGCACAACCATACAAAAGGAACACAAAGATTTATCCTGGGAAAACCCTAAAGGGAAAAACCCAGCAAAAGCTTCCTCAATATAGATGCCCCAAAAAGATAAAAGATAAAAGATAAAACCAGCAAGGAGATCAAAGCCTGGTCCTCCTCATTCTCCAACTACTTCTCTTCTCCACTAATGCGCTACATAAGTGAGAGTGTGTATGTCACAAATGAGGAACACCACACCTCTATTTATATTCATTCGTTCACTTGAATTAACTCATTCGACATGTAGGCTTGAGTTAATCATGTAGGCTCGAGTTACACATGTAGGCTCAAGTAACCGCACCGGGGTGCTAATGACCCACCTTTACAATTAGAGGGGACAACCTCATGACTCTTATTAGTTCTTCCGATTAGAACCATTGGGGTACAAGATAATACAAGTGGTTCTCCCAGTAGGACCATCGGGGACCACAAAAGATACATATAGAATATTCTTCGAAGTTACAATATTTCAACACTCCCCCTTAACGAGAAGGGTATTCTACAACAACAACAACAATAGTAGGAGAGGACATCATCAACATACTCAGGGTAACACATCTATAAATCATTGGAATCTTTTCAACATCATATAGTCTTCATCTTCAATATTCGACGACATCAACTTCTTTAATCAACATCAGCAACATCTTCAACACTTTGACCTTTCGATCAGCAACATCTTCAACACTTAGACCTTTCAATCAGCAGCAACATCTTCAACACTTTGACCTTTTGATCAACAACATCTTCAGCACTTTGACCTTTCGATCAGCAACATCTTCACCACTTAGACCTTTCGATCAGCAGCAACATCTTTAGCACTTTGACCTTTCGATTAGCAACATCTTCTTCTATATTTTGGCCTTTAGATCAGCAACAACATCATCATCATACTCTGATCTTTCAATCAGACTCATCATTATCATCATACTTTGATAATACGGCATCATCATCATCAGGATCTCATCATCATCACATTATGATCTTTCGATCAGAAACATCATCATCATTATCGCATTCTGATCTTTCAATCAGAAAACATTATTATCATCAGCAACATCATAATCATAAGCAACTTCCGATCTTTCGATCATAAAACATCATCATCATCATATTCTAATCTTTCGATCAGAGAACATCATCATCATCAACAACAGCATCATCATCATATTCTAATCTTTCAATCAGAGAACATCATCATCATCAGCAACTTCTGATCTTTCAATCAGAGAATATCATCATCATCAGCAACATCTGATCTTTCGATCAGAAACATCATCATCATCATAAAAACATCAACATCATCAAAACATCAACATGATCCTTCCTTTCGGAATTATGGGATTTAGGTATTTATGGAGTTACCAATGATCCTTCCTTTCAGATTTACGGGATTTAGGTCTTTACGGAGTTACTAACGATCCTTCCTTTCAGAACTCCGGGATTTAGGTCTTTACGGAGTTACTAACGATCCTTCCTTTTGGAATTACGGGATCAACACATTTGTGGAACTCAAACAATCCTTCCTATTGAAATTACAGGATCAACACATCTGTGGAACTCACACAATCCTTCCTATTGGAATTACGGGATCAATTCAATGATCCTTCCTTTCAGAATTATGAGATTTAGGTCTTTACGGAGTTACTAACAATCCTTCCTTTCGGAATTATGAGATTTAGGTCTTTACGGAGTTACTAATGATCCTTCCTTTTGGAATTACGGGATCAACACAGATGTGGAACTCAAACAATCCTTCCTATTGGAATTACGGGATCAACACATATGTGGAACTCAGATAATCCTTCCTATTGGAATTATGGGATCAATTCAATGATCCTTCCTTTCCGAATTACAGGATTTAGGTCTTTACGAAGTTACTAACGATCCTTCCTTTCAAAATTATGGGATCAACACAGATGTGGAACTCAGACAATCCTTCCTCTAGGAATTACAGGATCAACACACGTTCTCAAGTACCGAAGTCACCGGATCCGCTCTGAACCGAAGTTCAAGGATGATACAATCCTACCACATTCACGGGGACCGAGATCTCCGGATACATTTTGAACCGAGGTTCAGGGATGATGCAATCCACCACTTTCACGGGGGCCGAGACCTCCGGATACATTTTGAACTGAGGTTCAGGGATGATGCAATCCACCACTTTCACAGGGGCTGAGACGTCCGGATACATTTTGAACCGAGGTTCAGGGATGATGCAATCCACCAATTTCACAGGGGCCGAGACCTCTGGATACATTTTGAACCGAAGTTCAGGGATGATGCAATCCTACCACTTTCACGGGGTCCGAGACCTCCGGATACATTTTGAACCGAAGTTCAGGGATGATGCAATCCTACCACTTTCACGGGGGCCAAGACCTCCGGATACATTTTGAACCGAGGTTCAGGGATGATGCATTCCACCACTTTCACGAGGGCTGAGACCTCCAGATACATTTTGAACCAAAGTTCAGGGATGATGCAATCCTACCACATTCACAGGGGCCGAGACCTCTGGATAAATTTTGAACAGATGTCCCAGGATGATACAATCCCTCTTCATTCTCGACGACCGAGGTCTTCGGATCACTTTTGGGCAAGTGCCCAGGGATGATACAATCCCACCACATTCTCGATGACCGAAGTCACCGAATCACTTATAGACATATGTCTCGGGATGATACAATCCCTCTTCATTCTCGAAGACCGAGGTCTCCGGGTCACTTTAGGGCAAGTGTCCAGGGATGATACAATCCCACTGCAACATCACTACTCCCCCTTTCGAGGAAGGTCTTTCTGAACCACACCAAGCTTGTCTCGAAAGTGTTCGAACTTTACCTGAGATAGAGGCTTTGTCAGCGCATCATCATCTAAACCATCTTCATCTACATATTCAGTATGTGAATACTGAACTATCACCATCTGTATCTCCAGTATGTGAGTACTGAAAGCATCATCAGGTCACCATCATCTGCATCTACAATATGTAAATATTGAAACATCATCTATATCTTCAGTATGGGAATACTGAAATCATCATCATCTCTATATTCAGTATAGAAATACTAAATCACCATCATCTGTATCTACAGTATGTAAATACTGAAACATCATCATCTGCATCTTTATCTTGAATGTAGAAATACCGGATTTCTATGTGTTACGACGGAACACAGGGTTCTCTATTATCACAACTCTCGTTATCACATAGAATCAATGCAGTATCCATATTTAGTTCAAAGAGACCTGATATCAGCTTCCGAAGCCATATGGCTTCACAACTTAGTAGAGCAATCTACTGTGTATTCTGCTTCAGCCATGCTACGAGAAACACTGGACTGTTTCCCCAAACAAAAGCATCTACCTAATGTGCTTTTCCTATCTGAGATACTTCTGGCCCAATCTGCATCTATGTAGCCATACAATCTATACTCATGGATACCATCATAATATAAACCAAAGTCTATAGTCCCTTTCAGATATCTCATCACATGCTTTGCAGTTACTAGCTGAACCCGTCTTGGTTGAACAAGATATTGACTTAAGTTGTTCACAGCAAAACAAATGTCTAGTATGGTATTTGTTAAGTACATCAATGACCCAATGATCTATCTATAATGAGTCATATCCACTAACTATGATGAGTCATTAGCTAACAGCTTCAGTTTGGAGTCCATGGGTGTGGCCATGACTTTGCATTCCAACATATTGAATCTCTTCAATATCTCTACCACATACTTTCCCTAGTTGAGAAAGATTTCTTCTGAACTTTGCCATACTTCTAGACCTAGGAAATAATGCATTAACCCAAGGTCTTTCATCTCAAATTCTTCTGCTAGTTTCTTCTTGCTTTCCATGATCTGTTTCTCATTTCCTGTCAAGGATAAGTCATCCACATATAATAACAAGATGACAAGTTCATCTTCTACAACCTTGAGATAAAGGTTGGGATCGACTTTACTCTTGGCAAAGCCCATGCTCATCACGAAACTATCTATTCTTCCATACCAAGCTCTGGGAGCTTGCTTCAGACCATAGAGGGCCTTCTTCAACTTGCATACATGAGTCCATCTGTCTTCAACTTCAAATCCTTGTGACTATTTGATGTAAAACTCTTCCTTAATCATACCATTAAGGAAGGCTTGTCTTTACTTCATCATGAAAGAAACTACCATGATAGTTCTAAAGGAAGTATACCTTGCTTCTTGGAGTAAGTGTCTCTTCAGAATTAATTTCCTCTTTCTGAGAGAAGGCACAAGTCTTTCCTTACTTCTATCAGAAGCATATTTTATCTTACTGATCCATTTGGAAGATACCACATTCTTTCTTTCTGGTTTGAGTATTATATCCCAAACATGAGTTCATATTGTCAGGTCATCAACATATCCTAGTCTTATGCATTCAACCTTGAAGGTTGGAACCCACTTTACTCTTGGTAAAGTCTCGATCCATCAAGAAGTTGTCCATCATGTCATACCATGTCAAACTCAGATATCTTCTATAGTCACTCCCCCTGAAGTGGAGTATCATCTTTCCTCTTCATTCTGTACAGGCAGTTCTATGCTTGACATATACTTCCCTTTATGTCTCGAAATCATATCGTATACATCATTCCCCATGATCAAGCTTCTTTCATAGCATTCTTTTCTTTATCTTGATTTATCTCTCATACCCATGGTGGTATTCATCCTTCAAGGTGGATCTACTGCTCTCTAAAGCTCTTTCTTCTGTCATGGTGTCTCTGACCCTGGGAGCTTCAGATTCATGTTTATTTGAGTGAATCTTGAATTGTTATCACTTGTTCTTCGGAACAAGTCTCATCCTTATTTTCTTGTAGGAGGTTGTACAGGACCTTTCCTACAATTAAAATGCACTAGTTACATGGTTAGAACTATAAAACATATGCATAACGACAAATTATTTTAGCCAATACAACATTCATCCATGTCTCACGGAAACTTTCTAGATGTCTTCCATCTTTATCATGACATCATTGAGATTGTGCACTAATCCAAAGAGGTTTGATAAGTAGCAATGGAGAGTTGTATGGCACCATGAGCTACTTACCCATCATATTAGTAGTATATAGTCATTAATGCAAACAATATATCAAGCATAACACATAAACTAAATATAATCAAATGCATAACAAAACAATATCATGCAATGACAATTGAATACTTATCTTTTATTCGTTTCGTGGGTAGACTCCTTCTTGATCCTTCTACTTCATCATCTTCTTCATTCATGACAACATCATTTCTTATCCAGATGATAAGATGGATAAGAGGTTCTTTAAGAATTGAGTTCTTCACATTCCTCATCGCTTGAGGGATCTTCTTTGAATGGTGAGAGCTTGATCTTCAATTGCTTCCATCTTCTTCATTTCTTCTTATGAGTCGAGATTCTTCTTCTTCTTCCCAGAGTCTGTTGAAAGTAATTACTTCCTTCTGGCACACATTCCTTGAATGAATGAATTCTATGATCCTGGGAGACCATTCAAGGTGGCTATCACCACTTCTGCATTCTCCAATTCTTCTTCTACCGCTTCAAGATGTTCTGCATTCTGGATCTTCACATTCTTCAACTATTTTCTCAAAGCCATCTTTTGATTTATGTTATTATATTCAAATAGATTGATCGAGGAATCAAACATATTTGGTGTCTTTAGGGAAGACACTTGTGGTACAAGTTGATCCGTGATTGAATCAACAATGATCTTCTTGGCCTTGATCAAGTTCTTCTTGTGTAAGGCTTTGAGCCTCATCTCCTTCTGAAACTGGAACCTCTCTACTCATGAAGGTGTCCAATTTATTTTCTTCAGAGAGATCAAATACTTCCATGCTTGGAAGTTGTCAACTTCACCAATCTTGTCATCAAGCTGATGTGATATATCACTTTGAAATGAGAACCTCAAATGCAAATAGCAAAAGATTAGATCTTACCGATTTGAGGTGTCCGTCCTGCTTCCGGAGCTGGCTGATCTAGGGTTTGTCAGAGAAACCCTAATTTTAAAAACTTGGAATCTTTCAGATCTGATTGGATAGAAAGATATATCTCTTCAAATGGAGCTGTCCAATTTACTCATTTTCTGAAAACAGTGGAGGGAAGCTCCCGGAATAGGAAGCCCTAGTTTTCCAATTTCTTCTACAGAAATGCTTGTTACTATTTCTGTGATATCTCCAAAGTTACTATCCCTCTCTCTTTGCAATTTTTCACTGAGGTAACCTCGCATATCCCTGATCCAACACCATAGGTTTCATCATAATTTCTTTCACCAATTGGGATTTATGATCATTTTCCCAAGGTGACCTGTTACAGGACTGTTCAGAATAGTGCAGTTGTACGGCATGCCACGTGTCACTGGTTCATCTTCAGGTTCTAAAATTTGGATCAAAGTAATTAAATGCCATTATCTTTCTGGAAAATCTTCAATAATTCCATTTGGACCTCTGTAGCCCATGCTACAACAATTCTTCCCAGGTGTCCTGATTAGGGATGAATTCTAGAAGAGGATGGAACCCTAACTTGGAGGGATCATATCTCACAGAATATAGCGAATCTGAGGCTAAATTTTGGACACAGTGTAAATCAGGATTTTATCTTTGGCCTCTACAATTTTAAACTCCTGATCCTTTGCCAATCTCAGGATATATCGAATGTACCAAAACTTAGCAGTTTTAGTATTTAGGGTTTTTCCAGATCGGGGTCAAACTAGGGTTTGAATTTCCTAGAGTTTCACCCAACCAAATTTCTTGATCCAGGTCTCTAAAATTCGATTTTGATGAGGACAAAAATCCTATGCTGGGCTCACTCAAAAATTCTTCTTCTGTTGAAATCCCTAATTTTCCGCACCAAAACTGAAAATGCTCGGAATCGAATTCCGCTTCGACAGAAAGATGTGCCCTTCAATGGAGAGTCAGTCTAGCCTTCTTTTGTTGATCGATCATGGATAGAGACCCAAAAAAAATAAGAAGCCATATATTCTTTAGCTGCACAATTTGTTCTTTCAGGGTGGCTCTGATACCATGTTAAATTTTCATATGCTCAGCTAAGACATTAGTACTTCATTTCATTTTCATAACAAAAGCATATAAACATGATCACGGAAAGATAGACAAGCACAACCATACAAAAGGAACACAAAGATTTATCCTGGGAAAAGCCCAAAAAAATCTTCCTCAATATAGATGCCCCAAAAAGATAAAAGATAAAAGATAAAACCAGCAAGGAGATCAAAGCCTGATCCTCCTCTTTCTCCAGCTACTTCTCTTCTCCACTAATGCGCTACACAAGTGAGAGTGTGTGTGTCACAAATGAGGAACACCACACCTCTATTTATAGTCATCCGTTCACTTGAATTAACTCATTTGACATGTAGGCTCGAGTTAATCATGTAGGCTTGAGTTACACATGTAGGCTCAAGTAACCACACTGGGGTGCTAATGAACCACCTTTACAATTAGAGGGGACAACCTCATGACTCTTATTAGTTCTTCCGATTAGAAGCATTGGGGTACAAGATAATACAAGTGGTTCTCCTGGTAGGACCATCGGGGACCACAAAAGATACATATAGAATATTCTTCAAAGTTACAATATTTCAACAGTTTTTCATTTGAACCACGTTTACGCCATCAGAAATACTACACTCCTTCATTTTTTTCAAAGAGTGTGGTTGTTAGAAAGGTTGTTTGAATCAATCACTTACAGGCACATTCCTAGGTCTTATAACACGATTGTCGACTCATTGGAAAACTATATTTTGGACTGGTATATTTTCCATGTATAACTTTGATAAATAAAACATGGTTCATTGTAAAATAAAATAAACAGTAAAAGACACATAAAAACTCATGTAAATATCATTTTCCATTTGAACACAAATAAACACCATAAATAAGTCTATATATATTTATATATAAAGTGTCACGAGACCTCGACTGAAGTTCACGAGACCTTGACTGAAGTTCTCTGGCTTTCAGATATACAAAAATGGAAAAAATCCCAAAGCTAGCTAAATTTTAGTGTATACATCATGTAGAATGACTAGTGGTGCTCATGGTAGCACATGATATCCCTTGTTACCCTCTGTAGCAGGCGGTTGAGTCGACCTGACACTCCAATTATGTGTCTCTAGTACATCCTAGGGAGGTCATCAATGGAAGCATTCAGAATGTCAAGAGTTAACTGATTGAGGTTACCCTCCAACTTAGTTAACTCATCATTCCCTCTATGAACAAAGCCAAAACCCGATTGCTTGTCAATCAGGGAAGATCCCCCAGGTCGTGCATCTCCAACATTTGCATGAAAACATTAGGTCTCGTCATCATTCATAAAATTTATAGAACACAAAAATTCAAAAAATAATCTAAGTCTTGAGTATTCTTCTTACCAATAGCGCCCCATTGGGCACCTTCCGGTAAGGGTATATCAGGGTCTCCCCTGAAGTCAGTGCCAGCGTACACATAATCATCCACCATGAGAGTTAGTCATCCAACCAATGGAAGAATGTGCTCCCATACTTATCCTTGGTTCCACCACCGCCAGTGCGGGCCATGATCTCTACCCACCGCAGCATGTAAGGGTCTCGTGCTCTCAACTCAGTGAAAGTCACCTGAGGTCTCGGAAGGGGAACCCTCTCAAAGAAGAACATTTCCAATATGGTCCCATAACCAAACTGTTTTAAGTCCCCCTAATGACACTCAGTCAGTTGATCCTTGAACACACTCAGCAAAGCCTCGTCCTAGTTATAGACCGTAGGTACCATAGCCTCCAAGGCATAAATCATATGGGCTCGGGAATCCTGGTGAGCCCCTTGGCTCCCTGCAACTTGTTATATTTGTATCTAATTCAGCAATATGATCTTACGATCTTATATGAGAGAATAACATTCACATCAATAAATCACAAGAGACAATAGACACAAATATTTTCCTCGGGGAAACCATAAAGGAGAAAACCCCGCAACTTCCTCAGAGATAGAATAAGCACCGATGGCAGTAGTAAAACCCAAAGACAGAAAATATGATCTCCACTAGTTGTTCTCTCTCTTATCCTAGCTCCTTCTCTCTCACTCATGTGCTACAACTGAGTGTGAGTGTGTGTGTTCTAAATAGAGAGGCTCACTCTCTATTTATACTAGTTTCTGACTTAACAATAACTTACCAGGGTCGACTTATCCAGGAGAGTCTAATAACCCTAGTGCCCCACAACTGCGGGGACTTTAAC
This sequence comes from Pseudotsuga menziesii, assembly GCA_001517045.1. Classification (NCBI taxonomy): domain Eukaryota; kingdom Viridiplantae; phylum Streptophyta; class Pinopsida; order Pinales; family Pinaceae; genus Pseudotsuga; species Pseudotsuga menziesii. The sequence continues at coordinate 132,367 of LPNX010630550.1, forward strand.
CCCTGATAAACAAGGAGGGTTAACCTCTATGACTTTACATGACTTGTTTACATTAATGATTCTCTCGATAAGAACATCGAGGACCAATCAAATACAATATATGAAATACATAAGTGAATACATTCTAAATTTACAAATACATCAACACTTCCTCTTAACTAGGAAGGTATTCTCTCGACACAATTCATCAGCACAAGTCTTTGTCACTGGATCATCACTGGGTCATCATCAAAGTTGGATCATCACTGGATCATCACCGATTCATCATCAAAGATGGATTATCAATGGATCATCAACAAAGCTAGATCATCACTGGATCATCAACATTGCTTCCGCTATCCCAAAAAAATGGTGCTATCTCTCAATTCTACTCATCACACAAAGTTCTACAGAGCCAGTCGTTTTTCATGTTGGTTGTATTCCTAGCCTCCATGTAGGTCTTCATCTGCTTCAGCACTTATATCTAACCATGGGAGGAACACATCCCGCAACCATGTTAGAAAGGCCCGCCCAGCACTCACATCTGACCATGGGAGGAACACATTCCGCAACCATGTCAGAAAGGCCCAAGACTTATATCTGACCATGGGAGGAACACATCCCACAACCATGTTGGAAAGGCTCATCACTTATATCCAACCATGGGAGGGACACATCCCACAACCATGTCAGAAAGGCTGAGCACTTATATCTGACAATGGGAGGAACACATCCCGCAACCATGTCAAAAGGCTCAGCACTTATATATGACCATGGGAGGAACACATCCCGCAACCATGTCAGAAAGGATATACACTTACATCTGATCATGGGAGGAACACATCTCGCAACCATGTCAGAAAGACTCTACACTTACATCTAACCATGGGAGGAACACATCCCGCAACCATGTCAGAAAGGCTCTACACTTACATCTGACCATGGGAGGAACACATCCCACAACCATGTTAGAAAGGCTCTACACTTAAATCTGACCATGGGAGGAACACATCCTGCAACCATGTCAGAAAGGCACTGCACTTACATCTAACCATTGGAGGAATACATCTCGCAACCATGTCAGAAAGGCTCTGCACTTACGTCTGAACATGGGAGGAACACATCCCGCAACCATGTCAGAAAGGCTCTGTACTTACATCTGATCATAGGAGGAACACATCCCACAACCATGTCAGAAATCCTGTGCACTTTCATCTGACCATGGGAGGAACACATCCCACATCCATGTCAGAAGGACTCTGCACTTACATCTAACCATGTGGGGAACACACCCCACATCCATGTCAGAAGGGCTATGCAATTACATCTGACCATGTGGGGAAAACATCCCGCATCCATGTCAGAAGGGCACACGGACTCATCACTTCCCCTTGGAAGGAACCTCGACCTGGAGAACACCAAGCTTCTCCCTGAAGTACTCAAAATTCACTTTGGCCATTTCTAGCATAGAATCACATCAGGGCTGATTACATCCAAGGATAACCTACAAGCTTCACCAGGACCAATTACATCTAAGGACAACCTACAGGACTATTTACGTTTGAGCCACCTACGAGCTTCATCAGGATTTTATGCTCAGACAACCTGTCTCATCGGCTATGCTAGAACTCCCTCTTTCAAGAGATCTCAATCTGGATCACATACTGGAGCATCACTACTCCTCTCTGATCTCATACTGAAGTAGCATCCCAAAGTGCTCTTCCTATCAATGGCACTTCCTGCCCAATTTGAATCTACATAACCCTCCAGGTTAAACTTCTGATTCGCTTCATACTTGAGCCCATAGTCAATTGTACCCTTTAGGTACCTCACTGCATGCTTTGCAACCATCAAGTGAACATGTCTCGGATCTATCAAGAACTAGCTCAATTTGTTCACAGAAAAGCAAATATCTAGTCTCATATTCATCAGGTACATCAAGGACCCAATCATCTAACGATGCATCGTGGCATCAACCGCCTCCGGCAAAGCATCACTCAATAGCTTCATGTTCGATGCCATAGGTGTGGCCATGGCCTTGCAATCCATCATCCTGAACCTCTTTAGGATATCCATTGCATTCTTCCCTTGTCCCAAGGATATTCTATCCGCATTCTACCAAACCTCCATGCCTAGAAAGTAGTGCATCATATCCAAGTCCTTCATCTCAAACCTGGCAGCAAGTCTCCTTCTTGCAACTTTAATGAGTTCCTATTTTCTGTTAGGAACAAGTCATCAACATATAACAGGAGTATCACTAGTCTTCTACCTTCAACCTTGAAGCAAAGGTTGGAATCTGCTTTACTCTCAGTAAAGCCTAGAACCATCAGTAAGTTGTCCATCCCGTCGTATCATGTTGAACCTCAGGATATTCTGCATCACTCCCTCTGAAGCGGAGCATCATTCTCCCTCTGCCTTTCATATTCTATGTATTGAAACATTCTGTACTGGAGTGACAAATATCTTCCTCTGTATCCATCTAGGGTCACTGGATACCAAGATCCTCTATCTTGAACCTTTTCAAAAGTTCTTCTCACACCCATCTGTGAGCTTGCCATCCTCTATAGGCTTTCATATTCAACCTTGTAGCAAAGGTTAATATCTTCATCACTCTATGTGATCTTAAAGCTCCCCATGTATGTGTTATCCCATGGGTGCCTTCTGAGCTCATACAAGGCCTTCTTTAATTTTCACACACGAGTCTATATGTTATGTGCCTCAACTCCCAGTAGCAGCAAATGTATCTTCATAGTCTATGCCTTCTTTCTATGAGAAACCACGTGCTACGAATATTTCCTTGTATCCCATGATGTTCCCATCTACTGCATGTTGGATCTATGGAATTTTGTTCATGTCTCAATACTGCATCCTAGATATCATTCTTCTTGAACTGGTACACTCCTTCCCTTTCTTCTTGGCTATTTCTCCATAGCTGGAAGTTTCTACATCAATGATGTCACTCAATAGTGTCACATAACAGCATCTTATTCATTCATAACAGCATCATTTCTTATCCAAATGTTAATATGGATAAGAGGTTCTTCAATAATTGAGTTCTTCATATTCCTTGTCGCTTGAGGGATCTTCTTTGAATCGTGAGAACCAGTTATTCAGTTGCTCCCATCTTCTTTTCTCTTATTATGAGTTGAGATTATTCTTCTGTGCACTCTTCCCAGAGTCTTCTTAAGGTAATCACTTCCTTCTGGCACACATTCCTAGAATGAATGAATCCCATGATCCTGGGAGGTCATTCAAGGTGGTTATAACAATATCTTATTCTTCTTCGATTGCTTCATCATAGCATTGAACACTTCCTTTTGGTGTCTTCAAGGATGACACATGAGGGATGAGATGATCTTTAACAAAATATGCAATTATTCTCTTGGCTCTAGCCTTAGCCTCATCTCCCTCTGGCTCTTATAACTTGTTTATTGAAATATTGATCTAAGTCAATTTCTGCAAGGATCACAGAGTTCCTATACTTCTTCTGATTGATATTATTCCGTTCAAAATGGTTCGTCAAGGAATCAAACATCTCTTTAGGTTTCTTTAGGGAGGACACCAATGGTATGATGTGATCCTTGATTGAACCAGCAATAATCCTCTTAGCCTTGATCAAGTTCTTCTTGTGTAAGGCCTAAGCCTCATCTCCATCTGGAACTAGAACCTCTCCACTTATGTAGGTGTCCAATTCATTTTCTTCAAGAACCAGTGAAAACTTATACTTTCATGCTCAGAATTTTTCATCTTCACCAATATTGTCATCAAGATGGTGTGATAGGTCATTTTGAAATGAGAACCTCAAATGTAAATAGCAAAAGATTAGATCTTACTGATTTGAGGTGTTTGTCCTATTTCCCTATCTTGTCGATCTAGGGTTTGTCAGAGAAACCCTAATTTTCAAAACTTGGAATATTTCAGATTTGTTTGGATAGAAATATGGGCCTCTTCAAGGTGAGTTGTCCAATTTACTCCTTTTCTGAAATCAGTGGAGGGAAGCTCCCAGAACAGGAAGACCTAGTTTTCCAATTTCTTCTACATAAATTCTTGATATTGTTTATAGGGTATCTACGAAAGTACTACTCCTTTGTGTCTAAAATTTCGTATTTAGGTAGCCTCCTTTGTCCTCTTTCCAAAACCATAGGTTTTAGCATAATTGGTTTCACCAATTGGGACTTATGAGAGTTTTCCCAAGGTGACTTCTTCAAGGACTGTTCAACATAGTGAACTTGTATAGACTTCCATGTGTCATTGTTTCACCTTCTGGGTCTGAAACCTTTACCAAATAAAGAAAAGTCCATGACCTATCTGGAACATCTTGTGAAATTTCATTTGGACCTTTGTACCCTGAGATATAGCAATTCTCCCTAGATGTCTTGTTTAGGGATGAATCCTGGAAGGGGTTGGAACCCTAATTTGGAGGAATCATATCTCCCAGAATATAGTGCATATGAGGTTTACATTTTTTCACAAAGTACATCGGGATTTTATCTTTTTCCTGTGAAAATTTCGACTCCTGAGCCTTTTTAAATCTCGATATATAGCAAATGTACCAAAACTACCAGTTTTAGTATTTTAGGGTTTTTTTAGGCCCCGTGTCAAACAAGGGTTTGACTTTCCTGGAGTTTTACTCAACAAAAAGCTTCAACCTTGTTCTATAAACTTCGATTTTCATGAAGAGAGAAATGTTATTCTAGTCTCACTCAAAACTTCATCTTTTGTGAAAAGCCCCAATTTCCCGCAGTAGTAATTGAAAATGCCCGGAACCAACTTCTGCTTCGACAGAAAGATGCGCCTTTCAATGGAGAGTCATCCTAGCCTCCTTTTGCTGATGATATGTGGAGAGAGACCCAAAAAGTAAGAATCCCTAGCTTCTACAGCTACACAGTGTCTTCTTCTCAGGTTAGCTATGATTCCATGTTAGATTTTTATCTAATTGAGCAATATGATCTTAGGATCTTATCTGAGAGAATAACATGCACAGAAATCAATCACAAGAGACAATAGACACAAATATTTTCCTCGGGGAAACCATAAATGAGAAACCCCCGTAACTTACTCAAAGATAGAATAAGAACCAATGGCAGTAGTAAAATCCAAAGACAGAAAAGGTGATCTCCACCATTTGTTCTCTCTCTTATCCCAGCTCCTTCTCTCTCACTCATGCGCTGCAATTGAGTGTGAGTGTGTGTGTGATAAATAAAGAGACTCACTCTCTATTTATACTATTTTTTGACTTGAAAATAACTTACCAGGGCCAACTTCTCTAGGAGAGTCTAATAACCCTAGTGCCCCACAACTGCGGGGACTTTAACCCATGATCAACAAGGAGGGTTAACCTCTATGACTTTACATGACTTGTTTACATTAATGATTCTCCCGATAGGAACATTGGAGACCAATCAAATACAATATATGAAATACATAAGTGAATACATTCTAAAGTTACAAATACATCAACACAACTCGCTGCATGGTAAAGAGAACTATCCTGAGAGGCAGGTCCATCACCTCCTTGATGGGGATATTTTTCCCAGACATCTAAGTGCCTGGAAAACAATGGTGATCAATAAGCTCATGTGTGGTGACGTCCCCTCCATGAGGACCTATCAGTGAGATATGCTCTCCTCTTCTGGATAACCATGTAAGGAAGTAGATGTCCTCTACTTCCACTGTAAGAACATGGACCCCCACCTCGGATTATTGCTACTCTGGGTTCCACATTCTCAGTATGCACTCTAGTAGTCTCACGTGGGATCATGTGCTAGGGACATGGAAAAACTTTAGGAGAACATAGCCCCATAAAGCAGCTATAGAAGCGACATATTCCCCAGCTCCGGCATCATCATCCTCATGTTGTCTTTCTTTCCACACCACCATTTTGACTGAAATGACCTACCAAAAACAAAAATTGAAGTATTAGAACACATAATCAACCTTTGAAAATACTTTAAAAGCATGATTTTGCATAGGTCATTCATCTTTTGGGAGCACTCTATGGCACCGCTTTTGTCTCCTTTAGATAGAGCGATGCCACCGCTTATTCAGGCATGAAAAGCGTGGTTCTGCTCAGGCACCGCCTTTCCCATAAAGGGAAAGAGCGTTACCCTGAAATTGATTTTTACCCTTGGGTAAAAACACCAAAACGCCAAAAATGTGCTTGGAAAGGAAAAATTCAACCATGAAAATATTAAGGATGGTCTTAGCTCTTACCTGGAACAGGCGGCTCGAGAATCGGACGGGTAATGGCTCTGAAATCTTCACCTAAAGTTTGTACACATTTTGCTCCAAATAGCTCTCCAAACCTGTTAAATTGTAAAATGATATGTTTTTACTATTCCTTTGGATTTTATATGAAATATTTTAGGGTTTTATGGCATTATTTTAATCTTTTTAATCATTTTATTAAAAATTCCCTTTGGATATAGTCATTAAAAGCTGGTTTTTAATATTTTGGAGATCTAATAGTCTTTCAAAATATTTTTGCAGGGATGAAAGTGAAAAGTTTTTATTATGGGCGAGTTTGTTTTTTACTTTTTCATACTTCCATAAAATGGAAAAAGTCGTCGAGTGCTAATTTCAACATTTTGGCCGTGCTCTTTAAACCTCGGTACCAAAGTTCCAAGTCAAAATTCGTTTCTTTTCAGCCTCATTAAACCCACTCATCGCAAAAAGAAACCCTAATGGAATCTTCTTTAAACTCTTTTTGGACTCCTTAAATGTGAAAATATTGTCGAGTGAAGTTGTCTTCTTCACGCTCATAAAAATACTTGAAGAGTCATCTTTCCGACGGTAGTTTACCCATTTTTAGTTTCGGATTAACTAGTTACAAAAAAGGAATACTCCATCCAATCATGACTGGAAGAGTTCTCTCAAGAATTATTTTTTACTTTTTCGGGCCCTAGAGACTAAATCGTATGAAAAAGGACCCTTTGGAGTCTTCTTCCATTTTCGTTCAGACTCTCTAAACATGAACGATACTGAGTTAAGTTTCAATGGACTCACTAAATTAAACACTGAGCAACCCTCTTTTGGGAACGAACCCCTCCTTTCTCAGGTTCATGAAATATATGAGAATGGACTTATCTCATGATAATATGCAACAAGTGTTTGTTACCCTCTTTGAAATCGTAAAAATGAAAAGAGGCACTCATCAATCATGACGGGGAAATTAAGGGAAGGAAACTATTTCATTTTGCAAATACTGGCATTTAGTAGTCACCTTTGAACATGGAACTTGTCTGCATTTCATTCAGTCAATTGGGTATTCAACTTGCTTCTAAGTTAATCCACTTTCATGAGTCATGTCACTTCTTTGAGTTTTTCAAAGAATGCATCATCTACCATCGCATTATGTCTTGGTATCCACCTGATCTAGTCAATGCTACCAAGTCTTCGGTCATGTTGCTCGATGTTCAAAGGAAAATTGAGAGTTTACCTTTTTGACTCAAAACATCCTTTGTGTCAGTACCTTTTCAGTCGGTCATATGGTTACATCATACTCAAAATTCCAGAACTTTGTTCTGAGTTTCATGTCGTCAATGAGGGATTCATCGCGCCCCTCCTTCGACGAGACTATTCCTGTCGACTTCAGCTCATCATCCAGGAAATAGTCTTAGAAACAATTTAGAACCTTGATATTTGTATGCATCAATTACAGATTCTCTCGCTCTTGACATAGGTTCACATAATTGACCTTTGATCGCAAGATTCCACTGAGTGTTCATCATCAAATCATCTATTCACACTCAATATATTGTACTGGGGTACTTGGGAATCATTGACATCAATGGTCATCTCTCTCGCACTTGTTAATAGTTCTCATCATTGATTGGTAATCAAGTGGTTTCTACCATGTTCGACATCAAGACATTGTAATCACCTGGATAGAATCGTACTTTGTGGAAGATGAGACGAAGACCTTGGGTATATTTTAAGCGCTCATTGCTTTCCCCGGGTTGCGATGGAGTATTTGTATGAGTCCTAGCATGGATCCACATTTGTATGGTTGTGGTTATACTCAAATTTGCATCCATTTGACATAGATCTACATTGTATGTCTGGTATATATGTCCAAGTTTGAGTCTTCTTCACATGGATATACGTTGTATTCTAGTAGCCATGATTATCCATCTCTCTCATGGATCTGTCTTGTATTGGTCTGCAGCAATGATGAGGAGACATTTGGATATGAGTCAAAAGTATTGATGTATTGCAGAAGCATGGTTGATGATGATCTCTCATCAAGCAATTTCTTGCCTCCGAAGTGATAACTTTCTCTTTCAAAGATCTCACTTATCATATCCCTCTAGCCTCATGCTTTGGGGGGCATTCTGTTACACATAAATCTCATCACCATCATGTGTTGGGGCCCAAAACATCACAAATTTCCCTCAATTCCCAAAATTATGAATTTGGATACTGTCCCAAACTCATAATTTCGTATTTGAATCCACCACCGCCTTTTCCTTTAATGCAATGAGTGTTACCTCCTTCAGTAATGCCTATTGTCTCTTGACAATAAGCGGTGCCACTGCCTTTATCCCTTGGTCAAAGAGAGGTTCCACCTTGGTAACCCTCTGTCTACATGGTGAAGGATTTGTGCTTAAGTTTTAAAGAGAAAAAGAGAAGATTCATGAAGCTTCTCGAAGGAATACTTCGTGGAACCTTCATCCATACTCTTGTGGACCACCTGGACTCGAGATCCCCCCTAGTAGGATCTCCCTTCTACCTCATCCACCATTTTCTCAACCATCCCTATCCTCCCAAGGCCTATAAAATATGTCTCATCCTCCATGGTTGAGGGAGAGAAAAGTTATGTTGATGCACTGAGGTTCTAGCCAAATCTAGGGTGAGCATAGAAGGGGCAAGTTGGAGCTTTGAGGACAAGACATGGCATGTGAAGGAGCATCACAACACTAGGGAAAATGGTTGTAATCTCTCTTCTTCATCTTAATGTATTAATGTAATCCTTTCCCATAAAATGTATTACATTGCAATCATTCATTTTATTATTGGATTCCTTAGTCACTAATATAGAACTATAGACCATTTTCGGGTACCTTTGATCTCGCTTGTTTGTTTGATGTGTTTGTGCAAGTACATTCGTGAAGACTCAACACCATAGGAGACATCTGCATCACACTGTGGAATAGCCAAAGGACTAATTCCATATATGAACAAGCTCTAGGGGAAGTCTTCCAGCCTTGTTATCACTCATTTGTTCTAGATCTGAACCATTCAGAACTAGGGAAACAACTCTTATCAACAAGAGGTGAGAATTTCTAGCAACAAAAACAACACAAATGTTGATGGATACTCTCCCACATATGCAAAAATGGAAAAAAAAAGAAAACTATGGATAATTCTGGTTCATCTAAATAAGAATCCCTTGAGAGGTCTTCAAAAAAGGGTGTATATCTCTTAAGAAGGTTCAGGAGGAGGAAGCCAAACGTCTGAAGATGCAAGAAAGTCAAGCTATAGTAGAGATGTTAGTTGGCGGAATTACTTGGGCTAGACCTTCAAAATGAGGCCCTCTTCCTTCTATCAATAACAAATAATGAACATTGTCTCTTGGAATTGCAGGGGGGTGGGAAATTCTTCAAAAGCTGAAGCTTTTAAAGACCTCTTAAGAATGGATTCTCCTAATGTTCTTCTGCTCCAAGAGAAAAAAAATAGAAGAGGACAGTCTTTTTTCCTTAAGCAAAAAGAACTAGAAAAATAATGCAGGGAAGGTTGTGAGTGCACAGGGTTCTTCTGGTGGACTTGCAACCCTATGGACAGAGGATCTTTTCTCTTTGGAAAACTCTCTTGAAAAGCATCACTATATATTTACTGAGATCTAGCACATTCCAAGTAAGATATCCCTGGCTATTTTTAATCTCTACATACCTATAAATTCTCAAGAGAAAAGAGAATGTTGGAATTCTCTGGAAGATTTTCTTGCTGCTAATACTCTTTCCAATATTATTATGGTTGGTGATTTAAACATTACATTGGATCCAAAAGAGAAAAAAGGAGGAGTCTGCAGGAGAGATCTCGTGCACAAAACGGTGGAGAATCTCATTTTATTAAGGGACCTGATAGATTTTAAACCAAAAAAAGGCAGATACGCCTGGACTAATAATCGAACAGGAGCAGCAAATATCTCTACCAGGTTGGACCAGTTTCTAGTTCATAGCTCTTTTTTTATGGAAAAAGATCATTTCCTCCAGTATATTGTCCAAGCTTTCTTCGGATCATAAACCAATAATGTTGCAGCTAGATGATGAAGAAGACCTCGGCCCAATACCCTTTTGGTTCAATCCTCTGTGGATAGGCTGAGATGGTTTTTTTTAGCATAATAACCAAGGCATGGAGTCTCCCAGTCAATGGATCGCCGAATTATGTGTGGGAGAGAAAAGTAAAAAATACCAAATCAACGTTAAAGGAATGGGTAAATAATTCTCTAAAAAATCCAATCAGCGATAGAAAAGAGGCTCTGGAAAAATTGAAGGAGATTCAATTGGAAATGGAAGAAACATAAATCACCCTGCCATGTTGGAAAAAGAGAAAAAAGCACAATTTAACTCCTTTCAAGCATTTAGGAAGGAAGAATAATATTGGAGATTGAAGTCACGTAGTACTTGGTTGAAATCGGGAGACCGGAATACCTCTTTTTTCCACAACCAGTATAGATCTAGACTTTCCCAAAATCATATATCAGAAATATCCTCTTTGACTGATGAAAATTTTAAAGGCATTTCTCAAATTAAACAAGTGGCTGAAGCACATTTTCAGAGCCTGTATAGAGAAGATGGATCTATTGATTTAGATTTAACCTCATAATTTTTGTCCAACATTCCTTGTTTGGTGAGTGAGGAGGAAAATGTTGAGTTAATGAATCCTTTTTTGGAGGAAGATATCATTGATGTTATATGGTCTATGGAACCAGATAAATCCCCAGGCCTAGACGGATTCTCTTTTAATTTTTATAGAATTTGTTGGACAGTAATCAGAAAATATTTACTCGGGATGATAAAATCATTTTAGTTAAAATCCAAAGTTGTTGGATGCACCAATTCCACCTTCCTTGCATTAATTCCTAAAGAAGTTAATCCAACTACTTTTAATCGATTCAAACCTATTTCACTTTGTAATGCATATTATAAAATCTTATCTAAACTCTTAGCTAACATGCTCAAACCTCTACTTGGGAAGTTGATCTCACCTCTTAAAGGTGGGTTTGTAAAAGGGAGACATATTTTGCACAGTGTGATTCAAGTTCAGGAAGCCATGCATTCCAGCTTTCAAAGAAAGGAGAAGGGCATGCTAATCAAACTTGATATGGAAAATGATTTTGACAGGGTAAAACTATCCTTTATTTGAAAAGTTCTCCATTCATTTGGATTTAGCTTTGCATTTATAAAGTTGATAAAATCTTGTACTGATAAACCTTGGATAGCACCATTAGTAAATGGCAGACCAACAAACTTCTTTCAAGCAACCAGGGGTCTTCGACATGGCTCTCCACTCTCGTCGTTTTTGTATATTCTAATGGTTGATACTTTGAGTAGAAAGTTAACTGTAGGAAAAAATGATGGGATTATTTCGGGCATCAAATCAACAAGTGGAATAGAAGTTATCAACCATGCTCTCTTTGCGGATCATACGTTACTTTTGGGAGGGGCTTCGCTTAGGATGGCAAGAGTTTTTACAGAAATATGCAACATTTTTGTATAATTTCATGGGCTCTTATTAACCACCATAAGAGTGTCGTGTATGGCTAGAACGTAGATCACTAGTTGCAAACATATCACAAATTTTAGGCTTTGATGGATATGCTACATGGGACAAGGTTAAATATCTGGGCCTTCCATTAACCCTAGGACAAAACAATCCTTCTCTTTGGTTGGAAATCATTAGCAAGATAAAATCAAATATTTCCTTATGGGGTGGCCAATGGCTCACGAAGGCAGGGTAGCTTATATTGATTAAGTAAAGTCTCATAGCTCTCCCAATATATCAATCCTCTCTTCTCCTGGCCCCAAAAGCGTTTATGAACCAAATATCCAAGTTGATCAGTGATTTCCTCTAAAGACGTGGACAAGGAAATCATAGTCGAATGCATTTGGTTAAATGTGATATTGTTAAAAGACCTGTACTAGAAGGTGGATTGCAAATTAGACACTCGGGATTGGCTAATCTAGCTATGGGAGGCAAACTATCGTGGAAGCTCTTCTCTAATAAAAAGAACTCGGTTAGTCAATTTTTTTGGAAAAAATATATTAATGGAGGAACCCTAAGAAATTTACACGTGACAAATACCCCTAAAGGTAAATGGATAGGAATTTATGCAAAAGAGGATTGGAATTATTTAATCAGCATCTTTATCGCATACTAGGAAATGGCAGGAAAACATTACTGTGGGATGACAAATCAAAGGAAACGCTCCATTAAACACTGATTCATCACTTTTAGAGATCAATATATGGCTGGTTAACAAAGGTTTTTTAAGATTGTCTGATATTACATCTTGGGACAGAAATGGAAATTGGGCAGCGTGGGCTCTCCCAGATCTGCCAGAACGTGGACACTCCTAGCTTCTTGCTCAACAAAATACGCCAATGATTAAATTGATAGGTTTGGCTCCCATACACTCAATGTACAAGGATGTGTAGGGATGGGGAATATTAGGAAAGTACTCAGTAGCTCATAGATTTTAGGTAATTCAATCAAACATGGTTTCATCCCACAACGCAACCTTTTGGAAAACAATATGGAATTTTCCCAGTATTCCAAAAGTAAATTTTTTACTTGGATTCTCATGCATCATAAAGCTTTAACTAGTGAAAACATGTCAAGAAGAGGTTATTTTGGACTGTTTAGATGTTGTTTTGTTATCAAGTTGCCGATACTTCTGACCATATTTTCGTTGGATACATTTTTACATAGAAAGCTTGGCCTCATATCTTGAGTAGGTTGTCAGTTTCATCTCCTTCAAATATTGAACCTGTTAGTCTATTTGCAAACTACCAGTCAAGGTATCCAAGAATTCTTTCAACCAAACATGAATGGAGGAAAATTTGGCAAGCCATTCCAAAATTTTAATGGTGGAAGATTTGGTTAGCAAGAAATGATTTGATTTTAACAGTAAATCCACTAAACTAGAGATTGTAGCAATAAAATATAAGGCTTTTCTATTGGAAGTCATGGGAAATACTCAAATTGATGCCATTAAACTTAAAGCTGAGCATAATTGGCTTGGATCGCTGCAGGTGGATAAAATCTAGTTGGGTTATGGTAGGTATGTTATTAAACCCAATCGACAGGTTAGACTTCCGAAGAAAAAAAATTCAGAATGGTGGCAAAAGAAAAATAAAGTCTCAATCTTCTTTGATGGAGCGTCAAAAGGAAATCCAAGGAAAGCTAGGGAAGGGGGATTGATTTTCTACCCGGGCGGAAGGTTAGAAACCAGCTTTATCTGGGGAGTAGGACAACTTACAAATAACCAAGCAGAATTATTTGTTCTTCTAAAATCTTGTCAACTCGCAAAGGAAGCTGGACATAACAGCATTCAAATATTTAGAGATTCAAAAATTATAATAAAATTTTTAAACTTTGCTACAAAGTTCAACAATCTCAGTTTGAACGTGACTATGCAAAGGTTGCATTTTATTTTGATAGACTGTGTCTATGTTACCTCTTATCACATTCTTCATGAATTGAATAAGATGGTAGATTACAAAGCAAATCAAGGTTGTCATCTTCCCCTAAGAATGCTAAGTTTGAATGAAGGTCCTAGTTTGATGCATCACATTCCATAATCTTGAAATGAGAATTTTTGGAAATAAGGAACTGTATATCTTGAAATATATGTAATTGGGTGAAGGCCCATCAAAATTATTTATCAATAAAAAAAATCGTTTTAGTTATAAAAAAAATTAAATTATTTAAAACTACATATATATAAAAGTACACAAATTATATAAATTAAACCCATAAAAATTGCATGACACACTTTCTCAACATTTTAGTTTTAAAAATGGGTTTGCACTTTGTTACGTTGCACTTGTACCCAACGCACCTTTAGGTGTACCCTGGGGAGAGATGGACAATTTTTCAACTAGGAGGGTTGTTGTTGAGCAACAGTGGTCATGGATGGACCCTTTATCGCTCCTTTAAGGGCGTTTTGGCTTAATGGCACTGCTGACTGCCCTTTAAATAGGTTTTTAAGCTCAAGGTTGGTTTCTGGGGCCCCTAAGGGTTGACCACTGGGTCTCATGGCTCCATATCTTGCTCGCGTGCTCTGGTCGCCTCTGATTCACTTACGAGACACCCGTCTTCATTCGCAGGCACTTTGTACACCCTCCTGGATCTTTAGTCAGTGGGTCCTTGATCTCTCTGGCCTTATTTCCTCATAGGAAGACATCCTCCATGTTAGGCCATTTTCATGCTTTGAGGAGGGCGTTAAGGGATTTTGCAACATTCTAGGGGTTATATGGGGCATAACGCCCTCCCTCCAGCTCACTCCATCCTTTTGTTTAGAGTGATTCTCTTATTTGAGCGTGTTTTGTCACATGTGGGTGCAAATACCCCAGGTAACCTACCTTGAGCCTACATAATGGCTATATTTTATTATTATTTTGTTTTAATTTTAAATTGACATTTTAAAGGCGCGTCGACCTGGATTTTATTTATAAAGTGAGTGTGAGATCATATAAATAGATATCCTCACTTTCATTTGTAAATCGAAACTTATGGGATACATCACTATACACTTGTTTTACCCTTCTTAGGGTTTCTCTGGATCGATGCGCTCCTCTTGAAGAAGTTATCTGGTTAATGAAAGCTATTTTTCTGGTAATTCTTTCGTGAATCTCTTCTTTTGGTGATGCTTCGATTTATTATCTGAACACAAGCACAAGGAGGTCAGGATTCTTACCTTCTTGTTTGGATGTTGGTAGATGGGCATCTCTGAGTCTTAGTGGTAGCCTTAGAGATGTACTTTTCCCTAGGATAGGCCATTATCTTTCCTTCATGTCACCTTAGCAAACAACAGCACATCTTCATGTGAGGGTTCCCTAGGGTTTCTCCTTACTTTTCCTAGGCTAGTTACTTAACCTAGGACCCTTCTTCACTAGGTTATCCCTCCTCCTATGAAGCCCTAGGTTGGGTAGGGCTCTTACTAGGGTTTCCCTAGGTCCTCTCACCTCTTTTTCTCACAAATCTAGTCTAGGGTTAGATAGGTTATTGTTCATATTAGGTTTTTAGGTTACTTTTGGTTGACTTAGGTTAGTTTGGGTCTCTTTTACCTTCGATGCCCTATTAGCAGCTCTCCAAACTAGCTTCGATGCTTCCTTCTTCTCCTTACTTTCTCATTGGTCACTTCTTCGTTGATCTTCCTTCGAAACTCCCTTCCGAAAACCGCAACCTGCCCTAAGTCCCTTCCCACTTTCCCTTCTATAGTAGGGTTTCCTTTCTACCCAGTGCAATCTTTCCTAAAGTCTTGCTGGTCACTTACATCCACATTCGCTACTCCATTGGGAGGCTAGTCTAATCCTACTCCCTCGACTTCCAACCCTCGCAACCTGGTCCCTACCTCATTTCTACCTTAATCCTCAGGTCTTCCTCCCAAATTCTTCCCCAAACTTTCGCTGCAATATTTCTCCACCCACGTGGCCTACTATCCATCATGTTCCACCCTCGCAAACCTACTCCAAAGCCTTTCCTAACTTCACTAATGCCTCATAACTCGTGACTGCTCTTCATACCCTTGGTTTCATCTCCTTCATCCTGCTTTGCATTCTCCATTCCCTATCCCCCCTTTCCTCATTGCTCCTTTGCAACAGTCCTCTCCTTCAACCCTACAGGGCTGCCCTTACAGTGGTAGTCCTCTTGTTTCATGTCTTACAATGCTTGCACGACAACCAGAGAAAGGCTTAACATTGTTAGCATCTTAATGACAAGGTCACATTTTTCTTAAACAAAGGAAAACCACTAAAACTTAGTTCTACTGCAAATCACACTGGACTGTGGTAAATTGACAAACAAATAGTGTTGTTATACTTTGCATTGACCTTTGTTTGCACTCATAAATACTCACAAAATTCAAATCGTCAAGCTACTAATAGTTCTCGTATCCGTCTCATACATTGTGCATTGAGTCATGTTATATGACTGTGGTTATATGATGTTGTTATACTAACTCTCTGGTATATACTACATTGGCATACTACAAGAAAGTGCACACACTTCCATGAATAAGAATTGATACATGAATGAAGCAAGTATGTGTACTTTTGGTATATGTGTGATTATAATTATGAGATTAGATGGACTATCGTAATGACGTTTAATGTTGTTATGGGTATGGTTAAAGTGATATTTATTGCTTCCTTCACCCATGATTGATAATCATTATTGATGCTTCCATCAATTATGTTAATAATTAAAGTGACTAAGGAATACATACAGTTTACTCACATCGTATGAGATAAAACATTCACATGGTAAATTAACATGATTTATTCATATGCTGCTATAAACACTTTTGTTCTGCCATCACATACATTTGTGTCTAATATTATTGGGTTATGTTTATCACACACTGTTGCACCAATATTGACTGCTAATAAGGCCAATACTGCTACAAATTACATGCTCATTTAACTTATAATTTTGTTTGATAAACATTGTGAAATAGTTACTTGCTTACCATTGGGTTATTATATTCCTTTCCCACTCTTGTATTAGACTCCATTAGGCACCGATCTCTAACAATATCGAAAGATGATACTTTGTCTTAGCGTCTTTGCAAGGTCAAATAGGGCTCTCCCCAAGAGGTTTCGACTTCCGAAGTAGTTGGGGACAAGTGACTACAATGACAATGGTCACTTTTCCCTTACATGCTTACCATCGGCCTATAGTGTCATTTCAATAGGTAAAACACTTGAAAAGATTGGATCCCTCTTGGCTCTCTTGATAGAACCCATTTTAAATGGATCTATGCTAGTTGCATTGAAGAGACGCACTCTACAATCCAATAGGGGTATGTGTAACTCCTTTTGTGCTCATCTTGGAGCTAACATGTGTCCATTTAAAAAAAAATAGCATGTTGGGTATTTTAAACATTTACAAAGGCATGTATATATATACACACACATATACACATAAATTAGATAAATTAAAATGCTTCTTCAACATTTGCATTCTAAACTTCTTAGATCCAATAGAGATTGTTTTGTAATTATAATGTTACTTTGTTTAATAATTAGGTATATAAATTTAAATGTGCTTGTGTGGAAAATTAAGCATATTCATCATTTGTTAATAACCAAAAATCGATATCAAGATATATTGAAAAATGTTCATTTATTTAAAATTAATTTTAAAAATTAATTTGAATTTATTATGATTTACTCCAAAATTCTATGCAGAATGAACTTTTATGTTTAGTTTCTCACTGGAGGGTTTATTCTTTTAGCTTAGATAATACATTTTTTTGTTTTTAATCCTTTGAGGGAACTGTTTTTTTTTTTAACTTGGTTTGGGAATGGGGTTGTTTTTTTTATATTAGCAAACTAACTTAGCAAAACTATGTTTGTAAATTTTTAGTTAAATTATAGGTAATAAAAAAATTTACTTTAAAAACCCAAAAATATATCGTGATCTTATATTTGTAAATTTTTAATGAAACTACCACAAACTTATTTTAAAAAACAAAAATATCTTGTTATTTTATATTTGTAAATTTTTAGTTTTAGTTTTAATGAAACTAAGAGTAATAAAAAAAACATATATAGAGAGAGAGATTATAATTACTCAATGCAAGGTAGTTCTAAAAAAATGTTGAATAATTATTATTAATTTTTTTATAAAATTGTATATTTAAATTTATCAAAAATAAAAGTATTAAAATTATTTTTATTTATTAAAAATAATTTTAAATTTATTTTAAATATATTAAATTAATTTTATTTCTAGTAAATATTTTATAAAAAAGATTTATTTAATCAAGTTGTTATATTAAGATTTGATATGTTTTATTTTGTAATGATTAGTCTTATAGATTTAAGTTATAAGATTGTATAAACTAGCGTTTACACCGAGAGGTGCAAAGGAACACCGAGAGGGTAAAAATATTGAGTCTTTCCGCAACTAAATGAAGCATCTGCAGAAGCATGACAATTTCACTTAATAAAATTCTCTTTCTGCCACTGCAAAAGCGGAGATCCATTTTTTTAAGTCATTGGGGGAATCCATTCCCAACTTCCGCTTTCTGCAGTGCGAAACATGGAAATCGGAAATTACAAGTTTGTAATAAAACTTTATGTATTTTCGACTTCCGCTTTCCGCAGTGCAAAATGCAGAAATAAGAAAAGTATTTGTCTCATTATTTTTTATCTTATTTCCTGATTTCCGCTTTCCGCATTGCGGAAATCGGAAGTTTGATTTTTCTTTTGGGAATTATTGTTTTGATCCTTCCCAATAATTTTGTCGAAATTTTTATTTGCGTGCCTTCATCTCAACCATTTGTTTTTCTCTAGATCCACAGTCTAGATTTGTTTTGTCATTGAGGTTTTGGATATATAGTCTGCTTGAATTTTTTAGGTTTTTACCAATTTTTTTACCTGTGTTTTTACTATTTCTGGAGATTTTTACTACGCTTTCTTTTCGCTCAAGCTTACATCGACCGTTTATCCTGTTATTTTTACACTGTAGTAATTTTTTACCAGGTTTTCCAAATTTCGAGCATAAATAGCATTTCACTTAATAAAATCCGCTTTTCACAGTGCGGAAAGCGAGGATCAATTTTTTTCAAGTCATCGGGGAAATCCGTTGCCGACCTCCACTTTCCGCAATGCGGAACACAGAAATCAAAAGTTACAAGTTCGTAATAAAAGTTTATGTATTTCCAACTTCTGCTTTCTGCAGTCTCGAATGTAGAAATCAAAACTTTGATTTTTCTTTTCGCAATTTTTGTTTTGATCCACTTTTCAATTTCCATAGTGCGGAATTCTGAAGCCGAAAAAACTAAATCCAAAGTTTCCCAATAATTTTTTCGAAGTTTTTATTTGCACGCCTTCATCTCAACCGTTTGTTTTTCGCTAGATCCATGGTCTAGATTTATTTTTCTATTGAGGTTTGGCTATATAGTCTGTTTGAATCATTTAGTTTTTTACCATTTGTTTTACCTACGTTTTTACTGTTTCTGGAGGTTTTTACTATTTCTAGAGATTTTTACTGTGCTTTATTTTCGCTCGAGCTTACATCTATCACTGGTTTTCAAAGCTTTCCACTAGTAAGTTAACTCCTTACGACCGTTTATCGTGTTATTTTTACACTGTAGTAATTTTTGACCAAGTTTTCCAAATTGCGAGCATAAATGGCATCTCTGGGTCGCAGAAACACAAGATCAAAAACGGCTTTGCAAGAAGAAAGGTCCAAGGACCCAAACGTCAGAGTCTTCCCAGTCACTAGTGGGCGTATTTCAAAAAACCAATATTTGGCTGGTCAAGAATCTATTCTATTTTCAATAATAATGATTTCTCGGGCATTCCTCATGACCAGTTGGCTTACATCAGAATTCAGAGCTCACAGATCCATCTAATTGCCTCCAGAACACCATTTATGCCCTACACAGATGCGGTGAAGTGGGCACTCAACCACACTAAGCATGAGCAATGAGTTTTCAATGGCCACATTGCCATATTTATGGCCTCACTCAAACCTAATATTTTTTCCAAGGCTTACATGCTTGGACTCCCGAAACAACTACAGAACCGTAAGTTCCTTGATGAAGCAATATCTCATTTTGATTACGAATATGTGGTGAAATCATGGATTGAAAACCTACCCTGTTTATTTCACAACCAGGTAATATCTACCCTACTTCATGGTTCAGGGAACCATTTTTACTACTCGCGGTCATCTTCTACCGGTTATATGGTGAAGAAAATTGCACATTTTTCAAAGCAGAATGGGTTCCAGCAGCCCAACACATTATTCTTACAAGTGAGTCCTTAAATTGGGCTCAAATATTATCTGTTAATTTGCAAGAGCAAATTGATAAATACCGAAAAACCCGATAAAGCAAAAAAACCCAATTTTACATGTCAGCTTATGCCATAAGCTGATTTTCAAATATCAGAAACAAATCAAGGAGTCTACCCTTCATTTTAGAAAATTGAAATTTGAAGAAGAGGAAAAGATTGTAAGAGAAAACATGGAAAGAGAAGCTAGACAGCAAGCAACAACAACTTTTGCTTCAGCATCCCAGTCCAAAGACAAAGGCAAAGTTGCTATAGAAACCCTTGGGAGTGCTCACTCTTCCCAAGAGATGGAAGTGTTAGGATATTTAGACACTTAGGAGTTAGTTAAGATCAACTTGTGTAATATATCAGTTAGGTAAAAGTGTGTTTCTTTAGTATGCATTAGTATGCATTTGTAAATATTCTAATCCGATGGTCACGATATGTTCTAGACATAGAGTGATACAACGGCTCAACTTCTCTTAAATCATACCTACCATTGATATGTGGCTTAACACCCGATTGGTCTATTATCTCTATTTAAAGAGCATAGAGGGTCCTTGGCTAGTTGATCGATTATGAGAAGCTCATGTAACTTTCTTTCTTTTGCATAATAAATTGCTCTAAGTAGTTATTTGGCTGGGGCTGTGGACAGTTTCCCTCTCAAGGGTTTTAACCACATGACAAACATCGGTATGTTGATCTGTGATTTATTTGTGTGAAGCAGTTTCTGAAGGTGTTCGGTCTTTTGAGAGTACCCTGTGTACCTGAACATGGTATCAAAGCTTTTATGAAAAGCCGCTTTCGGTTTTGATTAAGATCTGGAACCGATGTTGCCGAAACTTTGAAATGGTTTCTGGTTCTTGATTTTCGGTACATTTTTTGCCTATGGAAGCTATTCTTTTGCGTCCAGAGCACCGTTTTCATTGGGAAATAGTTTTCGTTTCACCAAAAACCGTTTTTGTTTGCTCCAAAAACACACATTTCGGCAAATCTGAAGGTATAATGTTACAGTGACGGATTTTTTTTTTTTTAAATCTCTCATATTTTATCAGTTTATTATTAGATCTTTTATGTTTTAGTCTCAGACTGTTGTTTTTCCTGCCTGCATATGCTTTTTTTTGTGCACCTTGCGCGATTGTGGCGAATCAGAAACAGTAAGGGAAAGTTTTTTTTCTTGTCTTCTCGGCTACGTATGCTATTTGCGTGCACCTTGTGCGATCACGGCAAATCAGAAATAGCGAGAAAACTTGAAAATGTAGACTTTCCGAGTAAGCTAACCAAGATCTAACTCCATTGTGTAGGAAAAGTTTTTCTTGTTTTTGTTTTTCATTTTTTTTGTGATTTGCAGGAAAAGAAAGCAAGCACGGAAAACGAAAGATAAGAGTAAAAAAAAAAAAAAAAACCGTTCCTCTTTCCATACTTTTACGTACCTTTTAAACTTAGTTCACTTGGTTCAAAGTTGCTTTACACCTAATAAGTCTTGAGTCCAAGTCTTATCAAGCTACTTTTCAGTGCATGCAATTTCTATTTTCAAGTTACTTTATTGTAAAAGTGCATCTCACATAAATAAAATAAAATGAAAGTGAGTCACTTAAGTCTTTTAATTTATTGTCGCACTATTTAAAAATCACGTTATTGTAAAAGTGAACATCACTTATTCTACAAAAGTGATTCACTTCAAAGCAACTTTATTGTAAAAGTGATTATCAAAGGTTGATCTTGGGAAGAGGGGTTTCTTTTTTTTAGTTGGTCAAGTTAATATTTGTCACGTCATTATTGGGGACATCGTCAACATTTTCTTTGATCAAGCATAAATTCATCATCCGGAATCAGTTTTAAGTGCCGTTTTTTTTAAAATCGCATATTTTTTCGATCTCTTTACATTCAGATAGTTAGTTTTTGTTCTTTTATCCATTATTTTATAGTATGGCTGCCCCTTGTGATATTATACTTACAAGTTCTAACTATTTCTCATGAAAATCTTGTATGGAGGATGTTCTACGAAGTAGGGGACTTTTCAGGATAACCTTGGGGAAAGAAATAGAACCCACTGATGATGATAAGAAAATTAAATGGGAAAATCGATGTGATGAAGCTCGTGGATTGATTGGAATGTCAATCTTTACTGATTTGCGATTCCACATATCTAGAATTGATGAACCTGATAAAGCTTGGGAAAAGTTGGAATCTTTGCTTGGTAAACACAATGAAATTCGAGGTCATCAACTTGAGAATGAGTTGTTTTCCTTGAATCCAAATTATTTTTCATTCATTCAAGACTATTTATCTAAGTATAAAACTCTTAGACTCTTATGTGCAGAATGCAAGATTAAGAAAGAAGACAAGCAATGTATTTATCATATTCTTTCCAAACTTGGACCTGCATATTCTGTTTTTGTATCTGCATTCTACTCCATGAAAGAATCCTTGACTACGGCTAGCTATCAAGAGCCTAGTCTTGAATCCTTTTGTGATTCCTTAATTAGAGAGTAAGATAAGCTCATTCATCTTGGAATAATTAACAATGCAGATACATCTGGGAAAGCCTTATTGTCCCAACAGAAAGAAAAGTCCAAGCCTCCCAAGAAACAGAATTTTCGCAATAATAAGCCAAACAACAAGGGTGCAAAACCCTCTCATTCAGCTCCTTTAAAAAATGACAAAGGATCCAAGCAAAAAGGAAAGAAGACTGAGCGTCATTGCAATTTTTGTGGGAAAGATAATCATGATGAATCTAAGTGTTTTAAGAAGATCGCAGCCTTGGAAGCAGCAATGAAGAAGCACTACATCAGCCTAGATTCGTCTTCAGAATCTACTTCTCATGGACATGCACTTTGTGCTTCTGGTTACTCTTATACTGCATCTTATTCTTCTACTTCAATTGAATGGCTCATTGATTCATGAGCATCTTATCATATGGCTAAGGATAAAGCCATCTTTTCTACCATGCATGAATGTAACACCAAACAAATATTTGTTGGTGATTATAGATCTATAAGTGTTGTAGGATCTGGAACAGTTCTAGTAGAAAATGGTCATTTCAGTGATGTACTATGTGTTCCAAAAATTTCCTACAATTTATTATCAGTCTATCAAATTACTCATTCAGGTGAAGGTAAAACTGTGATGTTTACACCTCACCAAGTTGTAATCAAGGATTTTAAGAATCCTCAAAATGTCCTTGCTACTGGAACTGTTGATGATATTACCAGGTTGTACAAATTTAACAACTTTGGGTCATCACCTTTTCCTTCAGTTTTTGTTGCTCATAGTGATAACTTGAGCAAACTTTGGCATGAGCGATTTGGTCACTTAAATTATCGCTCATTGCAACAACTATGTAAAGACAATATGGTGACTAGTCTTCCAATGGTATCTTGCAAGGATGGTGTTTGTTCTGGTTGTGTACTTGGAAAACATCATCGGGACAGTTTTGACAAACGTGCCTCTTGGCACGCCTCGGTTCCCTTGGGGCTTGTGCATAGTGACTTGTGTGGCCCTCTTCAATCTACTTCCTTTTCTGGTTTCAAATATTTCTTAACTTTCATTGATGACTACTCCAGACGCACTTGGGTTTACTTCCTAAAACTTAAGAGCGAAGTATTTAACATGTTCTTGGCCTACAAGGCCCTTGTTGAAAAACAATCTGGTCATCAAATTATTAAGTTAAGATCTGACAATGGAGGAGAATATGTTAACAACAAGTTCACCACTTTTTGCACTGAACAAGGAATCCAACAACAGCACATTGTTCCATATACATCACAACAAAATGGTATAGTTGAACGGAAGAACCGCACTTTAAAAGAAATGGCTAATTGTATGATCCAATATAAGGGACTAAGTCTTCACTATTGGGCTGAGGCCATAAATTGTGCAAATTACATAGTTAATCACACACCCACTAAAGTTTTACAAGGTATAACACCGGAAGAAGCATGGAGTAAAATTAAACCAGATGTAAGTCACTTTCGTGTGTTTGGTTGTGAAGCATGGGCTCACATTCCGGATGAAAAACGGAAAGCATTGCAGCCTAAAAGTGAAAAGTGCATATTTGTTGGATATTCTGAAGATGTAAAAGGTTATAGACTTCTTCAGCCCCATTCACATGATATAATCATTAGAAGAGATGTTAAATTTGATGAAAATCTCTTGGCCTGTGAGCCTAACTTGGCGGGTGTGCCATCTTTGGCCTGCGAGCCTGATTCGGCAATTGTGCCTTTTTCTTCTTCTTCTTCCAACTTCCTTTATAGGTTTCCAACTCCAGTTTCTGATGGTGACAGTGAGGATGAAAATCCACCTCCGCCTGCTCATGTTCCTCCAATTGCACCTACACCAATACTTCCTCAATGGGTCCATTCAACATGTGAAGCAGCTGGTGATCTTGCCGGTGATCCTAGAGATCAACGCCGAATGCATTCTCAGTTTCAGCGAGCCTCTTCTCTTTTGGCTCAAGTTTCTGAGAATCATGATCCAGATACTTTTGCAGAAGCTTCAGGAAATCCAGATTAGGATGCAGTTATGGATGAAGAATATCATTCCTTAATGGCGAACGATATTTGGGATCTTGTTCCTCTTCCAAAAGGAAGAAAACTTGTCAGATGTAAATGGGTCTACAGAACTAAGTATGCATCATATGGAAGTGTTGAAATATTTAAGGCAAGGTTAGTTGCCAAAGGTTTTTCCCAAGTTGAATGGATTGACTACAATGAAACCTTTGCCCCTGTAGCAAAAATGAACTCCATCCGCCTTGTTCTTTCCCTTGCAGCCTTACATAACTGGGAAGTCCATCAAATGGATGTCAAGTCTGCCTTCTCACATGGTGATTTATATGAGGAAATTTACATGGAACAACCTCCTGGCTATGTTCAGAATAACTCTAGCCTTGTTTGTCTCCTTAAGAAATCCTTATATGGCCTTAAGCAAGCTCCTAGAGCTTGGTATGCCAAAATGGATAGCTTTCTCCTTGACACTGGTTTTTCTAGATGTCATTCTAACCCCAATGTCTATACCAAGAAAGTAGGAAACCATATCATCATACTTGTTCTTTATGTTGATGATCTTATCCTTACTGGTAGTGACCCTAAACTTATAACCCATGTGAAATCCAGTCTTAAGCAAAATTTTGAAATGTCAGACTTAAGAAATTTCCATTATTTTCTTAGTCTCCAAGTCTTGTAAACCAAAGAAGGAATCTTTCTTTCCCAGTCTAAGTATGCTTGTGACCTTCTTCGTCGCTTCCACATGGAAGATTGTAAACCAGCCCCTTCTCCCTTCCAGTCTGGAGTCAAACTTTCTGCCACTTGTACTTCCCCTGAAGTAGATGCCACCTTGTATCGTCAGCTTGTTGGTAGTCTTTTATACTTGACTCATTTTCGTCCTGACCTTTCCTTTGTCGTTGGTCGTGTTTCCCTTTATATGCAAACTCCTCATGAAAGTCACTGGAAAGCAGCAAAAAGAATACTTCGATATATTTGAGGTACAATTCAGTTTGGGATTCATTACAGTACAAGGGGGAAACCTTTGTTGGTTGGTTTCACTGATTCAGATTGGGCCGACGATCCTGATGATCGGAAGTCTATTGCAGGCTATGTTTTTAGTCTGGGATCTGGACCTATCACTTGGGCTTGTAAGAAACAACAAGCACTTGCTCTTTCTTCAGCAAAAGTAGAATATCGAGCCGTAGTTAATGCCAGTCAGGAAGCTTTATGGCTTCGACAAATCCTTTCAGAGTTTGGATTCAAGCAGCAGCAGCCTACTCCACTTTGGTACGACAATCAATGTCCCATCAAGCTTGCCAAAGATCCAGCTCTACATCAGCACAGCAAACACATTGAGCTACACATGCACTTCATCAGAAATCTTGTTCATGATAGTGTTATTGAAGTTCTCTATTGCCCTACAGATGATAAGTTGCAAACATCTTCACCAAGTCTCTTACAGAAGAGAAGTTTTCTAAACTTCGGTCTATGTCAGGAGTTCAGGAATGTGTGCTTAAGGGGGGATAGGCTCTAATGCCTCCTTCCTTCTCCTAATAGTGTCACTTTTGTAAATCCTTCAATCCTATCCCAAGTTGTTCTTAAGGGGGGATGTTAGGATATTTAGACACTTAGGAGTTAGTTAGGATCAACTTGTGTAATATATTTGTTAGGTAAAAGTGTGTTTCTTTAGTATGCGTTAGTATGCATTTGTAAATATTATAATCCGACGGTCATGATATGTTCTAGACATAGAGTGATCCAACGGTTCAACTTCTCTTAAATCATACCTACCATTGATTCGTGGCTTAACACCCGATTGGTCTATGATCTCTATTTAAAGAGCATAGAGGGTCCTTGGCTAGTTGATCGATTATGAGAAGCTCATGTAACTTTCTTTCTTTTGCATAATAAATTGCTCCAAGTAGCTATTTGGCTGGGGCCATGGACTGTTTCTCTCTCGAGGGTTTTAACCACGTGACAAACATCGGTGTGTTGATCTGTGATCTATTTGTGTGAAGCGGTTTCTGTAGGTGTTCGGTCTTTTGGGAGTACCCTGTGTACCCGAACAGGAAGCTCTTCAAAGAGGGGAAGAATTCAAACAAGGTCTAGACAATTTGAGTGCTCAGCTTTAGACACATGTCCAAGAGGCTGAACCTCGGCCAAAGAAGAAGAAAAATCATGTTTTTTTCTCATTAACCACAAGTTCCTGAAGCATTAGTGGCTCAAACAAATAAAATACCTTAGCAGGTACTAAGGGATCAACAGTGGTTGCAGATAGTTGCTCTTGCCCTTCAAGAGCAAGTGCCTCCTCAAGTTCCTGTGATCCGACAGGTTGAGCCTCAACGCAATCGTGAGATTGAGATCCATCAAATTGATAGTAATCTAGAGGAGGAGACTGGAAAATCCACTTTCCCTGTGAGTATCTATACCTACAGGACATCTTCTGTCCCTGATTCAGAATTTTCAGGAGATCTTTTTCATGCTTTATTCCCTCGATCCTCTTTTTCCCATGTGGATTTAAAGCCTGTTATTGAGAACACTTCTAAAGATCCATAAGTATCAGCATAATTTCCCAGTGACACTCCCCCTCTTTCCCCACGTGCTTCATCAATTCCCCATACAGCTCAGAATCCCACCACATCTTCTCATATTCCTTTTTCCCAAGTGCAAACCCCTTCCATATCTATTATCCCTTCTTCACAAACTAAAAACCCTATTCCCACTTCTTCCACTTCCCTCATATCTATTTTCCCTACTTCCTCCTTGGACATTCCTCCCCTTAATGTAGAAATCTTGATCTCACAATCGGAACCTCAGTCATCAACCTCAACCCAAAAAGAAGTCATTTCAGTTACAGAAGACATGGCAGATTTTGAAGAAGATGCAGTTGTTTCCTCAGGGAAATATTTTTGGAGCAAGAAGGAAAAGGACATTTTGAAGAAAGGTTTGAAGAGGACAAGAGAAGGAACACTCGAACATGTGCCTTCCTTTGATCAAATTGTTTGGAGAACTGATGCCCCTAATGAAAAGGAAGGAGCATTAGATACAACAGGTGCTATGGGAGCCTTTGCAGGGGCTAACTATAACTCAATGTCCCAGCTGACTAAATATCTCCTCATTAAGGAACATGAACTACAGAAAGAGAGAAAGGATCTGGAAGCAACTAAGGCACGTCACCTTAAGGATGTTGAGCTCCTTAAACAAGAGCATCAAGATAAACAGAGACATTTGGAGAACAAAATCTACAGAATCAAGCATAGGCTTGAGAAATCATAGGCCCTGAACAAGGAACATGCTAATCACAATGCTACACTAGAGAAACAACTCAATGAATTACAGATATCTTCAACTACCTCATCATTTTCAACATTAACAGCTGAAGAATTTAAACAGCTGACTTGTAAGGTAAATGAGCAGTATCATCAATCCATGATCAGGTTGTATACAGGGTTGTGTGAAATATAGGAACTATACAAATCATTTGAAGAACAGTTGAATGTCCTGCAGGGTCATCATACTCAGAAAACTGTAGCAATTAAGGCATTGGAAGATGTGATTAGCTAGAAAACACATATCAGAGACAGACCAAAGGATATGCCAATCATGGATAAAGTTCGGGCTAAGAAAATTGGAGTGACAAGTAAAACTTGGGGAAGCCTCTGCGATCCAGTAGGAAGCATCATCCAAGATGGCTAGGAAGCATGCAAGCATAGGTGGACAACTTCAGAGGTTTTACTCGATTTCTTAGGGTTTCCTATGTTAGAACTGATCGAAGAAGCACCTTCGCCCAAGCTAAAATTAGATGAAGTTGAATGATATTTTGTTGCATCCAAGGAGCAAATTGAGGGTGTCATCCAGCTTAACCTGCAGGAGATCACGAGGTGGATCGAGACACCTAATTCTGTGATGGTTAGAATAGAGGTTTATGTTGGTAAATGGAAAATGGTGAAGAAGAGGGAGATCGCGTCTGATATTTTAAGGGCAGAAATACATCTGGAACAGGATGAATCTCAGGACATCGATTTCTTGATGGACTTAGATGCCAGGTGACATTCTGCCCTTGGCCAAACTTAAACTGTTTGATCTTGAAATCCCACATGTTGGGAATTTTATTTTGTTGTAATACTTTGTAATATAATTTAAAGGGAAATATTTCCCAAGTAGGGGAGAGGAATTTTTTGGAGACTACATGTTGAAGTATTTCATATATGTGAATTATTATATTGTTGATGATTAGTAAATGATCTCTGGTACTAATTTGTTAATTAGTATTACCTCTTGGATGTATTGAATATTTCTTAGCTTATGGATAAACCTTATACAATATTTGGTTTGAGATTTATTTGAAGTTGGTTGTGGAGACTAATCTTAGCCTGCATATTTGTATGTTAATAAATTAAACCCCTTTTACCTTTATCTTTTTCAATCATCCAAACTTGGTTTTATGTCTTATATCGAACCATTCAAGTGGGAAGTTGACCATGCAAGCCCTAAAGAATGGTTTTGCAATGACCAGTATTGGAGAAGGACAACGAAAGACATATCAGGAAAGCTCTGTAGTTTTGGAAACATTGTAATGTTTTGCAATTGAATAAAATAACACTATTACTTACGTTATGTTCTATGGTTATTTATTAAATTTGTTTCATCAATTTTGAGTTATTGTTCTATATTTATGGTAAATTGATCATAGGTTGCTAGTGTATTAAATGTGTTGATTTATTTACTGATTTTGCATGTGACAATTTTAACATATGTATTGTACATTGGAAAAATGTATTTATTTAATTTGCACTCTTTTACTGCAACTGATGAATGGTTATTGATTCCTAATACTAATTTGTCAATTAGTATGACTTCATATAATTGTTTTGTATTCATATAATACTTTACATAAAGCATTGCAATTGTTATTGTTGATTTTTATTTAAAGTTCATTTAAGGAAATAAGAGTGTATCTATATTTTTTATATGTTGAGGAATTATTTCCTTGTTATCAATTATATATCATAACTGTCCTACTTAATTAAATTCACAATCAATGTCTCAGTTTCCTAAGACAGTTTAGTCTAGAACCCAATTATTTCAAAATTTCTTGGATCTTTCTTGAAACAAAAGCAGATCTCTTACGTCAACAAGCGACCAAAGAAAAGCAGTACATCTATATAGAAACAATGAGAAGCTTCGGCCACATTTTGGTTTTAAAGACTTTGAAGCAAGTAAGCTTTCCTCTTGTTTCCTACATTGAACATATGGATTGTATTGCATTCAAGAGTATATGGAAAAAGAGAAAGGTGGAGAAATGCGAAGGCCTGAAAGAGATGTAACTATTGATATTGCAGTGAATGTAAGCCCTTGTCTATCAATGTTTCCCATATCTATTGTTACACTTTTTAGGGTCATACCTTGGGCTTTATGAATTGTTAAACCTCGTGCCATATGAAGTGGTAGTTGCCTACAAGATCCTCTTGTTATGGGAGATATTGGAACATAAGTGGGATTAGAAGCATCCCATAAGGGTCCTTTGTAATGGAGGAATTCGACAACAACAAAGGATGGTAAGGTAGGAGGTTGTTCATTGGAATTGTAGACAATTTCAATGAATTTTCCAAGCGAATCATTAACAAGTCCTGCTTGAACCCATAAATTAGCAGTTAACATGAATTGTTGACCAATAGCAAGAAGGACTTTTAATGGCAATTTTTTGTCATCAATGGATTGGTGGGCATGTTTGTTCCTTTGTCTTGCAAAGCAATGTGCAATTGGCATATTAAGTTGTTTCAGCATGTGTTTGTTGTGCAGTGCAACAAAGTTATTTGTGGGATACAAGTGGATAGATTGTTGAAATGAATAGTTTTCCACATGTGAAAGGCATGAGGTTGTTCTTGTCATTAGGAGTGCCCATTCTTCAAGAGTTGGTGTTTCATTTCGAAGGTTTAGCAAGAGTTGGTGAAAGAGAGTTTGAGAAGGGTTATTTCCTTGTTATCAAAAAATCGTTTTGAGCGTGATAAAAGTATCAAATGTACGTCGGAGAGCAGTTCCAACGAATGAGCCTGCATACATGGGGATGTCCTTTACAGGAGGCAGTTTTCCGAAGTCACCAAGAAGGATTATGGAACAACCACCAAACGGTATTGTACAATGCGAGGGGAAAGCCTAACGTAAGCGTGCATCAATTTGAGTTAACATTTTTGGGCCAATAAAGCTCATTTCATCTATGAGAATATAGTGAATATGGTGGAGTTCTTCTTGAAGTTTTGAAAGGGATTGGACTTCAAGGAGGTGCATATCACCAATGGGTATTTGAAGAGAAGAATGTATTGTAGATGCATGTATGTTAAAAGCAGCAACACCAGTTGGAGCAAGGAAAAGAAGTGGGGAGGTAGTTTGTTCAGATGCAATTTGGAGTGCAGATTTCAAGCAAGATACGAGGTAAGATTTCCCAGTCCCTGCAACCTTGAATCACCATTTTGAGTGGTTGAGCAGGTGTAGTGTTTCTAAATTGGGAAATGACAAGATCAAAGGTTATGTGTTGTGTGGGAGACAAGGAATCAGGTGAATTGGACAACGATGGGGTGTCTTCATGTAGTTGGGTGGACAAGCGATTGAGATAAATGAATGATGGTGTTATCTCATGCAAATGGGTGGTTATATTGTTATGTTTCCAATCGTGATTTTTGTCAAAATCACAATGTCCAAGCATTTCAAGGTCATCAATCTGGATGTTGTTGCCTGGTCGCATTTGAGAGAGAAGTTCCCATTTGTCCATGTTATGGGGCAAGGGAAAGGCAATAGCATCGGAGTTTGAATCATCGGATAGAGGTGTAAAGGGTTCTTCTTGTGCACGTTCAACATGCCAAACAACATATGTGCCTTTAATGTGATTCCAATGAGAAATAATTTTATAAGTTGTTGTTCCAATATCCTGACGGATGGAACGAAAAGGTTTGTATAGAATAAGTTCTCTCCAACAAAACGGTTCAAAAGATGAAGAATCAAAGGGAGGAATGGAAGTGAATTGTGGATAGACTCTAACAATCTTATGACGCAAGTTTTGTTTCCATGGATGTTTTTTTTTCCTATTAGGTGAGAAAGACCACGAATGAGCAACTTCAAGCAGGGTTACATGTTCAAGAGAAAGGGGTCTTTGCATGTATGCAAATATGAACGGGGTGGAGGGCTGTTATTAGTGTCATTACAAACACGGAAGAAGACACTTTGGCTCACATTTAGGGAAAATAATTGATGACTACAAAACACAAGAGGGAGTTTTTGGAGCATGTCTCGTTCTGCAACTATTTGTGCAAGCAATTGTTTGATTGGTTGAATAATGGGGCTATCACTTGGTGATGCATGTGCAAGGCAAGAGAGAATTGCATGGTAGCTTTCTGATTTTGGCTCTACTTTTGATGCATACTTTGAAATGTATTTGAGGACAACATGTCTAGAAAGAACAGGTTGGAAATCAACATTAGCCCTCCATATTGAAAGCATGGTAGGGTTGTGAATATTTAGAAGGGAATCATTTCTTACAGGATTTTAGGTTTTACATCCATTTGGATCAATGAATAATGAAGAAGTAGCTTATAGGTCATACGGAAAAACATAACGATATTGAACAGATGTTCCTTTTTTGCGAAGGCAAGTTGATTCTGAACATCTGGTGTGCCTTTGAACAAAATTTACAAGTTCTTCATAGTCAACTGAGTAGTTTGATGCAAATATGGATGGTGATGCAAGAATGCATGGATCATTTGTAGTTGAATGGTGTAACCCATATGTGGAAAAGTGGGAATTATGAGGATTCCAAGCTATAACATATGTGTCAAAAAAAATTGCAACTTCAACTGCAAGAACATCTTCCCATTCCAAGGTGTCCATATTTGGTGCATTTGCCAACCAAATAAAACCATGAATGTGTGTGGATCCTCTATGCTTCCATGCATACCTACATGGGAGGAAAATAAATATATTAGAAATGAATTGTAGAAAGTGAGAAACACAAAGAGAATAAGAAGAAGGAAGATATGGTAGAATACCTGCACCAAGAATCCGTTATATGAAAACCTTTTGAAGCACCTGTTGAAGGAATGTTTTGAATCTATTGTGCATGTATTGTGATGTAATATGTGGATTTCATATGATGTTGTGAATATTCCATTGATAGTCTTGGTCTAAACCGGTAGGACGTCCAGCAGGCATTAGAGCATGCAAATATGTCCATTTTGTGTCAGTTGCACTAAGGGTGAAGAAGAAAGTTGGTGTACCTTATTGATTGATCATATTTGTGAGTTTAACTCTACTTTTGTTCCAATACGAGCATGTTCCACGTAATGAAGACCCAAACCTTGCGACCTGGTCACCGATTTTGTCATTAGGCATGTCTTGCAATTAGTTAACAAGCTCAAGTATTGTGGGATGTAGTGTATATTCAAGATTAATTTTGACAAAAACAGAGGCAGTAGCATTACTCCTATGACGCATAATTAGATTGTATATGTAGTACCGGAAGCAAGGGTTTTGGCCAAATTTGTTGGCATGATATTGAATGATGTGAAGTGCATATTCATGCATATCAAATTCATGAATGTGTGGTTGTTTTAGCATTGTTGCATCTGTGGGGAACAAGGTTGGAAAAGCCATGGAAAGAAGGCCTTTTGTGTTGTACTCATTGATAGGGGAGATGCTTATAGGGGGGCAATCAATGAAAGGTGGTAGTGCGATATTTGGTATGTGTAACAACTGTCTAATTTCTTCAACCTCAGTTCTAGCATTAGTTTGTGCTGAAATAAATGAGGAGGATTCTAATTCATAGGGTTCAAATGAATTTGGTGGTTGAACTGTATAGGACAAGCTTTGCTGATGAGATCATGTATCATTGTTATTAACATGCAGAATCAAAGATGAAATGTCTGTTGAAATAAGAGGCAAAGAAGCTAATGCAATTGGGTTGACTTGTACATCCTTGTAGTATGGGGTGTTTTCCATTTTGTATTGAAGGGCAGCAAGAACACATGTTCGACTAACAAACAGGTCATTTGGATTGTTTGTAGAGTTGCATTTGCAAACAACAAGGATGTCAAGTTCTGATATTAAATGGGGTAGGTATGTGGCAATATTGTAAATGTCTTGGGGGAAGCAGATAGTATGGCCAGAATATTTGTATTGACCACCGTGAGCATGTCTGAATTGTAAGATTGGGTTAACATGACTAATGAGCATTTATTCAACTTGTGTAAGTAATGCAAGGATAGGTGGTTGGATTCCTGGGTCCATATTGTTTTCCAATGAAAAGCGATGGCCTTTTCATTCTAGAATACATTGAGAACAAGTGTATGCACCATGGAACTTTTTCATTACAATACCAGGATAACATTCTTTGCAAATTGAGCAAACATGCATATCAACTAGTTGGTCAATTTTTTTAAGAAATTATTGATGTGAATTATCGAGGTGGGTGTTCGATGGATTTAGCATAGGGGATGGAAGTGAAGGTCCGTCGAAAGGTTGGGAAAGAGAAATTGAAGAAGACATATCCAAAGGTAAACAAGCACCTCTATAAAGAAGACATTGTTTCTTGTTGTTTTAATCTTTGTTTTGTGCATATACAACTCTTCTTCATGCATTGGCTTGTTCATTGTCATGACTCGGCATAATTCCTACAAGAAAACTGTAAACTTGTTAAAGACTTAGAAGTTTTGATTGCTGGCAGTGACCCATTTTCTATATGTATTAACTGCAAAGTATATGGGTGTAAAGCAAAATATATAAAGCAAATGTTAACTGATTGCATATTGGGAACTAAGAATGTACCTTAAAATAATATCTATGGAGTAAGTATTTCTTTTCAAGTCCTAGCTTGATAATTGTAATAAAGCAGCAATATAGAATAAGCAAGTGTAGTATGAGAAAGGATATATGAATAAAAGAAACATTAAATGTAACTATTGTTATGTACAGAAGAATGAAAAGTTGTGGTAAGAAATAAGAGAACAAGGTTGTTTATTTTATAAATAAACACAATAGCAAATTAGTATTGTATTCAAAAGTTACCATATAAGTTGCATCAACAATTTAAGTAAAAAAACGTTAAGTGATAGCTTGTACAGTTGAATTATGAGACTGCAAAATAGAAGTGCTATAAGGGAGTTAAAAAAAATACCCTACTATGTTGAACTATGAAATAAGGTCTTAAAATTGAGAATTGAAAGCATTCATTACAGACAATAAAGAATGCTTAAGTGTCAGGTTGAAAAACCTATATATTTAAATGTACATCTGAAATTGTCAATTATGTGTTTTCAACCATGACAATTACAACTTTTAGGTGAGAAATTCTACATAAGGTCTCTATTCTATCTGAAAGAGTAAGAAGTAATAGTTTGTTGCAGATCCTCTAGACTATTTCAACAATTGATGTTGCTTCAGTTGAGAGAAGACACATTTCTTTTGTAGAAATTCCCATGAGTTGGTTTATAGCATCATCCAAAGCTATAACACCATGAAGGTATCCAGTGACATCTTCCAAGTAAACCTTTAGTATGTATCAATAGTCACATTTAAGAAACTCCCCATCACATTTACCACAATGCCAAATGTCTCCAACATTGTGGGCAATCTTTTTCATGCATTTTATACCATCAACAAAAAGAGGGCATGCAAGGAAATGAAAGTCATATATGTTAACATTTGTGATGATTGCTACAAGAGATTACCAAACAGGTTTTTCAGATGGTTGAAGAGTTTGTAGTTCATTGATGGTAATGATTTTACGAGGAGCAGAATGAGAGGCATTGAATTTTCAGCTCAAAGATGGTGATGTTGAATGAAATCCATTGCCATGAAACCATTTCTGTAGAATTGAAGTTTCTTCAATCATTGGGTTTATAAAAATAGTAGTGTTGGAAATAGTTTCAACTGTTTTTCCATTAAAATCTGTAACACGATTGCCTTTGATTGCTATAGCTGGAGTAGGTAAACTGCGAAGATTGGAAAGCTAGGCTCCTTCAATTTGGCAATGCTCTCCCCAAAGTGTTATGTCAATACTATAGCCTAACATGTCACAGAGTCCAATGTTGCACCTAACAATCTCAACACCATCCCATTTTCGTATCGTGGATGTAGTTGAAACTGAAATGAAAATTCCAACAAGGTCAACCATGGAATTGACAGGTATAGATTGAATCTCCTGAATAGTTTTAAAGTCAAAGAAATATAAAGGTATTAAGGGGTATTCATTTAAGCATGGTTGGATGGTTGAGGAGGACCCTAGGAAAATCTCATTATGGATTTTCAAATGGTTGAAAATTGGATTTTATGCTTTCACTGTGCCATTTGATACTATGTACATTATTCCTATTTGTCTTTGGTCATACAAAGAGAGTGCCAATTCATTGAATGCAGATATATGTATTTCATCATGTGAAGCATTAACAAGGTCAAATCCAAACACTTTCCAAACCCTTGTTGGTTTCCATATTCATGTATGTTTGTCATGGGAGTAACTCGACCTTGAATGTTCCAAACTTTGCTAGAAGAGGAGAGTGATGTGAATGGGATAGTTGATGCAGGCAAGGCATGGTTTTAATCTATTGAGCTAGGTTTCACTGCAACAGAGGAACTACTCTACAAGGGAGAAGCTATAGGTAAGTGGTAAGGTGCGGGATCTCCAATAATTGTTGCATCCACGGTGACAACCTCGAGTGCAAGCAATGTGATAGTCCCATGAGAAGAAGTATGCTAGAGTTCAATGGGAGAGAAAAACATTGGATGCATGAACATATTGAAATTGATTAAGTGGGAAAAAAAGAACGAGGAAATTAAACGTACGTTGCATTATGTACAATGTTGCATGTACATTGGGTAACTTTAATTATAGTTCCTTCTTTTAGTTATCCATTTTCTACAAGACTACTATATATAATTGGAAGCAATAGCTCATGCTTGTGAAGGCAGTCTGATATAGAAATTCATAACCGAATAGATGATGAGTTGAGTGAGTTGAGTGAGTTCACTTGTTTTAATGACAAGACCTGTACCAACAGGAAAAGGTTGATAGCACCATGTAGAAAATGTGAAATAGAATCTTTAGTTAGCATAGTCTTCATAACGTGATGGTTATTTTTTCCTATGGAATGAAATAGGGAATGAAGAAAAAAAAATTGCAATGTAACATATTCATGTGACCTAACTAAAATGCATATATAAAAAAAAATATTTGCATGAACATATGCCATGAGTCCGACTATTGTTATTCATTATCTGTTATAAATATTAAATGTGGTTTTTCAGCTTATAGAAAATATTTTATACTTCATAAAATAGTTGGAAGAATAATGCAGGCCTTCTGGGTCAAGGTTTAAATTTATTTTTTATGTGTTTTCTTAGGTGAAAGTCAGAAAATGGAAAGACATCCAAAATTCGAGATTAAAGCGCACAATTGAAACTTTGGAAATAAAAACTTTGGGAAAGTTTGGATTTAGCATTTTCGGCTTCTGCATTCAGCACAACGGAAAGAGGAAGTTGGAAAGATATTTATTTGAATTAAAAACGTATCGAAATTCCGCATTCTGTATTCCGTACTTCGGAAAGCGGAAGAAAAAAATTTGCGAAGAAAAACATCAAAGCTTTGATTTCTGCATTCCGTAGTGTGGAAACCGGAAGTCGGAAAATGAGAAAAATAAAAATAAATAGCGACAAAGACTTTTCCAGCTTCTACATTCCACATGGAGGAAAGTGGAAGTTGAAAATCATGGAAATTTAATTGCGAACATGTAACTTCTGATTTCTGCATTCTACACACACCGGAAACTGAAAGTGGAGAAAATGAGAAAAAAAAACGACAAAGACTTTTTTTTCAGCTTCCGCATTCCACATGGCAGAAAGCGGAAGTCAGAAAGCACAGAAAGTTAATTGTGAACATGTAACTTCTAATTTCTGCATTGCGCACAACGAAAAGAGGAAGTTGGCAAGAAACAAATGAAAATTAGGGAATCTGCATAGGTAGAAGGAGGAAATCGGGAATAGATTCCTTGGTGAGTTGAAAACAATGGATTCTCGCATTCCACACTGCGGAAGGCGGAAGCGCTACCTAAGTTCTACTTACATAAAGACTTCTTATTATACTTTCTTACTACCGTTTTTATAATTTATTTAAAGACTCATTTAACTTATTTTTTTAGTTGAATCAACTTCATTTTCTTTAAAGAAAAAAATATTATGCAAAACAATTGAATAATATAAAAATTACATAATTGTAAATTTCAAAAGTTTTATATTGTTGAAGATTTAAATCCGCCAAATTTTCATAATTGTAAATTTCAAAAGTTTTATATTGTTGGAAAAGTTTCTTATATTTGAACTAAAAACGTATCGAAGTCATGCATTCTGCAATGTAATATATTCATGTGACCTAACTAAAATGCATATTAAAAAAATAAAAATAAAAACTCATGTGACCTTTTTAGTTCATTTTTATTTTTGAATATGGTATATGTTATATGTTACATTTTAGTTTGGCTTCTTCGGCTTCCTCTTTCTGCATAGTGGAAAGTGGAAGTCAAAAAGAAATTTATTTGAACTAAAAACATATCGAAGTTCCGCATTCCACATTTCGTACTTCGGAAAGCGGCAGAAAAAAAAAATTACGAAGAAAAACATCATAGCTCTGATTTCCGCATCCCGTAGTGTGGAAACTAGAAGTCGAAAAAATGAGAAAAATAAAAAAAAATTACAAAGAATTTTCTGGCTTCTGCATTCCGCACAACATAAAGCGAAAGTCAGAAAGCACAGAAAGTTAATTGCAAACATGTAACTTTCGATTTCCGCATTCCACACAACAAAAAGTGGAAGTCGACAAGAAAGAAATGAAAATTCGGAAATCCACATAGGCGGAAGGAGGAAGCCAGGAATATATTTCCCCCATGAGTTGAAAAAAATGGATCCCGCTATTTCGCACTGCAGAAAGCGGAATGCAGAAGGCGGAAGCGGTACCCAAGCTCTACTTACATAAATACTTTTTATTATACTTTCTTATTACTATTTTTATAATTTATTTTAAAGACTTATTTAACTTGTTTTTTTAGTTGAATCGACTTCATTTTCTTAAAACAAAATATATATATATATATATATATATATTATGTAACAAAAATTAAATAATATAAAAATTACATAATTGTAAATTTCAAAAGTTTTATATTGTTGAAGATTTAAATTCTCCGGTTTTTTCTAAATGTAAATTTCAAAAGTTTTATATTGTTGAAAATTTAAATTCGTCAAATTATCATGGACAAAGTTTCTTGTATTTGAACTAAAAGCTTATCGACGTTCTACATTGTGTACTTCAGAAAGCAGAAAGCGGAAGAAAATAAATTTGCGAAGAAAAACATCAAAGTTCTTATTTCCGCATTCTGCAGTGCAGAAATGGGAAGTCGAGAAAATGAGAAAAATTAAAAAGGGACAAAAAATTCTCTGTCTTCCGCATTCCGCACGATGGAAAGCGGAAGTCAAAAATCATGGAAAGTTAATTGTGAACATGTAAGCTTTGATTTCCGCATTCTGCACAGCGAAAACCGGAAGTCGGCAAAAAAAATTTATTAACAAAAAATGAAAATTCCAGAATCCGAATAGGCAAAAGCCGGAAGTCGGGAATAGATTTCCCCGATGAGCTAGAAAAAATGGATGGCCGCATTCCGAACTACAAAAACCGGAACGCAGAAGGCGGAAGCGCCCACTGTCATAGTGGCCTTGCAGCTTTAGGCCAAGTTCTTTGCCTAAAACAAGTGGATCATAAAAAATTATGCCTATGATTTTATTGACATAGCATGAGTATTACACCATTATGAAGCCACATAACCATGATACAAGTCACAGTGCTTTTTCAACAGAGCATGATTCACAGTCAATTAAAACAAAGCAAGGGTGTTTCACCATCTCATAAGAAACATTTTTCATTTAGCCTAAAAATGATACCTATCATTTTATTAACATAGCATGAGTATTACACCATTATGAAGCCACATAACCAATACAAGTCACAGTCCTTTTGCAATAGAGCAGGAGTGACAATCAATTAAAACAGAGCAAGGGTGTTTCACCATCTCATAAGCAACATTTTCATTTAGCCTAAAAACTGATATCTCTCATTTTATTGACATATCATGAGTATTACAACATTATGAATCCATATAATCGATACAAGTCACAATCCTTTTGCAACAGAGCAGGAGTCACAGTCAATTAAAACAGATCAAGGGTGTTTCAACATCGCATAAGCAACATCTTTATTTAGCCTAAAAATTGATACCTATCATTTTATTGACATAGCATGAGTATTATAGCATATGAAGCCACCTAAACAATACAAGTCATTGTCCTTTTGCAATAGAGAAGGAGTCATAGTTAATTAAAACAGAGAAATGGGTGTTTCACCATCTCATAAGCAACGTCTTCATTTAGCCTAAAAATTGATGCCTATCATTTTATTGACATTTAAAACACCTCTTTAGACATATACACATATACCATGAGTTAAATATATTTGCAGAAATTTAAAGACAGTTATAGAACCTGTTTGTAAAGTCAAATACGAGGCAAAAAAATTTCCATCACAATGAATATTCAAAACATTTAAGCAAACTGAAGGAATACCTGCAAATTTAACAAGGTGTGAAACCTTTGTTGGAAAATCTCTAGTGTAAAAAAACCAGAGTAAAATCAATAAAAGCAAAGCAAAGGCAAACAGTAACAAAATAGTGGTTACCTGAAGGCGGTGCAGCAAAGGTGGTGCAGCAAAGGCGGTGCAGCAACAAATGTCGTAAATCAAGTGTTGTAACAAGATCTTGCATATCGTCATAAGGTGAGCCAAAATGAAGATATAGGCCCATGTCTGAATCAAATGACAAGCTTTCTTGCATTAATGGAGTAACAATGCATTGATGAAACATTAATGTGGATGAAGGGACATGGGAAAAGTGTATTCCATCTAATGGAGCAACAGTGAAACAAAACCATGACCAAATTGACCCCACAAACTGTGAGCCTAAAGCCACAAAATCCCTTGAGAAAATATTAGCCTAAACCCACAAAAATTGTTGGACTGAAACTGTCACAAAATCATGGGCGTAAAATCTTAACAAGGGCTATGCCGATTTGAGAGAAATGAAATGCAGTGAAGGACAGTGAAACCTTGTACAAAAAAATATGCCAGGACCGGTCATTTAGGGCAACAGATATAAGTCCAGTGAAAACATGCAAGGCACCTGTCATAAAAACACGCTAAACACCAAGTGGGAAGAAGGATCCACAACTTCCAATCAATCCATTCAGGCGCAACATTGGTCGTAACACAGAGGACACCTGCGGTCTGCAGGATAGAAGTTCCAGAATCGAGATTGCAGAATCGGGGACCCAACTGAAGTGCAGTAAAAAAAAATAATCTACATACGTGCATGAAAACTGTAAGGACAATCAATCCATCATGCGCAGCAGCAGCGGTAACAGGAAGTCATTTGGTCAACATGGAAATGATTTCCACTGAGTGGACATGTTTGAGAGATAATTGACCCCACAAGAAAAAAATTAACCAGCAGAAACGACATAAAGGCCCTTCTTTTCAACATGTTTATTGGTGGAATTGATGCATCCACAACTACTACGGAATGGGCAATGGCGAAAAAATCATGTTATGATAAAGAAACTACAGGAGGAGATAGAGTCAGATGTCAGAAAACGTGGCCATGTAAAGCTGTCTGTCACTCATTAAACACATGAGACACGAGACACAACACCTGTTCAGTCCCCATTCGCTAAGTCGATGTGACAAATGTCGCAATTTTAGTGGTGAGGGAGACAAGAAATCTTTTGAGACTGTATCTCCATTGTGAAACACCTTCGGCGTAAATAGGGTTATATATATATCTATATATATATATATATATTAAATAATAATAATAATAATAATAATTTATGTTTAAGATTACAATTTAGCTCGATACCAATTTAGTGTAGTGTATGGGATCTCATTGTTTGTGGGATAAGAGTCTTTTTGCTAAAAGATTTTAACAATTAAATAAAGTATAAGTGAGCTGTACATACATTTATATTTAAATTTATAACTTGTTAGGAGAAAACACATGTTCTTAAATATTAGGTTCACATATTTTAATCAATACTTTTAGAAAATGATAAGATGTACAAGATGAATGTTACAATCTTTTTAACATATAGAATGCATGTAATTAATAAAATACATAAATTATATATATATATATATATATATATTTAATAATTTGGTTTATAGACAATAAAACATAGAAACTAAGTTAATTTTAGTTTTTAGGAAATAAAATTTGTTTTTAATGATGGTGATGATGATGTTAAAGTTTCCCAATACTGAAAACCTAGTTCCAGAAGAGTTGAACGCAAGGCAAACAAGCCCACCAGTATCTTGCTCATCTGTTGCTTATATGAATATGGAGGATTTCTTTGGTGGCAAAACATATTCTGCACCTCCTACAAATTGAAGATTGATAGTCGGAAAATCGATAGCATGCAGCTTATAATTGTAACAGAGATCGAAACTTGTAGTAGTAGATGCATCAACTGGTTCTGCTGAAATGTTAGAGCGGAGAGCCTCCGGAAAAGGTTTGTATCCAAGCTCCACCAAAGACGTGAAAGTACTTCCAAAATCAATGAAAAGGCCTCCTCTTCCATTGGATTGAATTATGAATGTATCATTGCAAATAGGGACTAATTCGCCCGCTATGCTAATTCCATCCAAGCCCGGATAGTAGAAAGTTTGAGAAATGTTGTTTTGAATGAGAGGGGTGACACTATAACCAGCGTCGAGGGTGGTAGACCTACCTAAGAATAAAGGGATGGTTTGTGAAGCTTTGTATATGGATCCAAAACAATAAGAGAATATGTTGCCAATGGAGGGTCCAATCTGAGAAACCAAAGAGAGTGTCCCTCTTTCCATACCGATTATACCGAAGGAGTTTAGGAAATCACCATATTGAGAACTATCGCAACTGAGAGTAAGGTTTGGAAAGGATGTCCATTTTGGAGAACCTACTGTCCGAAGACTAAAGGTCTCCTCGGCTAAAAATCCATAGGTTCCACCACTTCCATAAGTATATATGTATTCCCAATTGTTCAGTGAATTGCATCTCCCAATTGTTAGGTCTAAAATGGTTGGATCAAGAAACATTATTGTAAGAAGAATATTGGAAGGGATCAAACACGGTTCGCACTGCATCCACATCAAGAAAGAAATATAAATGTATCACACGGTTCGCACTACGTCCACATCAAGTCGTTTCCCATGTTAAGGATGAAATGCAGATTTAATGGAACTGGAGATCCTATCGCCATTTTGATTAATTATTCACCTTCTTCATAATTAACAGGACTGTAATGTTGCAGCCTGCTCAACCTGTTGTGACTTTGTTTGACAACTCAATGCAATCGTTCAACCATTGTAAGGTTCTGGCCTTCCAATAACTAAGAGATAGGTGAATCCCTGTGTATGAGATCTACCCTTATGATCGATGTTCGTGAACGGATCAGAGGCGGGTGTCTTCGATTCAGCCTTTGCTTCCCTGGTACACAAGTTCCCTGAAATGACAAGGAATACAAAGCAACGACTGCAACTATTATCATAAAAGCCAAAATATTGTGTCTTGCCGTGGTAGAGCAATCCAATGGTACTAAATGCAGAATATCAATTGGATTTATAGAGAGAGACAATGGGGAAAGGTAGATTTAAAAAAAAAATTGCATCTAACAGGCATGCATATCCCATAACTGGAAGTTTTGCAGGTAACATGAGATGTATGAATATCTTTATATAAATTTAAATTTGCATGTAGCATGCATATCTCGTAACCTGCATGCATATTCCATAACTGGAAGTTTTGCATCGAACATGAGATATATGAATATCTTTATATAATTCTTATTTAAATCTAATATATATCGATATTATGTTTAATATATATTGATGTTAGGAATATATATTGATATTAGGTTAAATGGTGAGAAGAACATACCATTATGTCACATACATACATATATATATATATATATATATATATATATTATTTTTATTATTTTTTCTTTTGTGTTTTATTTATTTATTTATTATATAAAACACATATTTTTTGAGGTTAAGAAATGTTTTTTTTAACGTAATTAAAAATAATCTATAGTTTCTTAAATTTCTACTATGCATATTTCATATCCTTATCACTAGCACAACCACTTAACTCATGGTTGTGAACAACTTAACTCATGGCCCTAAATATCTATAGGTCACAAGTTTTTTGTTACTTGTTCTCCATGCTTAGTTATAATCCCCTTTTGTCTATGCCTCAACTACTTGTTACATTCTTTAGTTAAATGGGTTATGTCTGACTACATGTTGTCCATGCATGAGTTAGGAGTTATCTATACATAAGCTACATGTCCCATCCTTCTTCAATCTAAAAATAGTATAGATGGCAG
The DNA here is from genome assembly GCA_001517045.1 of Pseudotsuga menziesii. Taxonomy (NCBI): domain Eukaryota; kingdom Viridiplantae; phylum Streptophyta; class Pinopsida; order Pinales; family Pinaceae; genus Pseudotsuga; species Pseudotsuga menziesii. The sequence goes on from LPNX010630550.1 coordinate 176,348, forward strand.
AACCCCAAATTATAAGATATAAACACTAGTCGGTGTAATTATTAATTTTAAGTTTATATAAAATATTTTATTATGTTTTAATTAAGTTCTACGAGTTACAAAAAAATTAGATCATAGGTGATATAGTTATATTGCATCCAAATTGTATCATCTCAACAACTTGCTTTATTAGATCCAAATTGTATCATCTCAACAATTTGCTTTATTAGATCCAAATTGTATAACCAACAACTTTTCATTAGATAAAAATGATTATATTACATTTTTTAATTGATAATTTGTTTATTTTTTATAATTTTGTTTTAAGTTTATGTTATTTTATTCAATTTTTTTTCCCTTGAAAAAAAAGCATAATTTTATTTCATCTTTCGAGTAACAAAATTACATTTTCATATACACATCATAGTGCATTCAAATAAGTACCCAACAGGGGTCCAAAAATATAAACAGAAATAGTTGATATCAGGATGAGAGTACAATCCCGAGCATACACCAAAAAGTCTCAAAAGGTCAGATGGGTCCAAAAAGTCCACATAAGAGTACCATAACATAAATTGTAGCATATAGTGCCAAACAGGAAGAGCCCAAATACAGAGCTGCAGTTGTAATATATATATATATATATATATATATATATATACAAAAAACACTGCCAAAAGGATCAATGAGCCCCGCCCCCTTCAATAAAGGGCCTATGATAGTATGTATGTTCATTATCATCAAGTTTCTCCCAGATCTTCCATTGTCCTTCCATCAGTAGAAGGCCCTCCTTTGAGGCCATGTCCGCCTCCCTGTTATTCTCCCTGTAGACATGGCTACAAGAGAATGAATCAAGAGAACCAATAAGTTCAGCAATAGAAATGAGAATGTTTTCCAATCCCAAGTGTCTACATACCTGATTCTTTTTGACCTAATTGATGGCATTCATAGAATCACCAAAACATACCAGAGTACGGCACACTTTCTCTGCTGCAAATATGAGTAACATTTTTAAACTGAGTAGCTCCGCAAAGTTATTGCTGCCTTCCCCCAATCCCATTGCGATCTTAAAGCTATGTCCTTCCCTGAGGAACAGAATAGCTCCCCCACCACAGCGGTTTTCTTGAACCACTCCATAAAAAAAATCCCAAGGTGCATCCCAATCGATTTTGACCTCTAAAGTCTGCCTCTATTTCCTAGCTCTGATATGATGTGGGAATGCTTCCAAAATCCCACAGGCCAATGAGGCAGTAATCTCAGGGGTACAACATTTATCAGAGAAGATTAAGTTGTTGTGGGCCAACCAAATTCCCCAAATGACAAGGAGAGGTAGAGCTTTCAATGAGGCATTTGGACAGGTTCTTCTCCACTGTTCCCATGCTAGTAGGATGTTATCCCCCCTCCAAACACATTTTATGCCAATGTGAATAGCGCATTCATTCCAGACCACCAAGGTGTATGGGCAATGGAGAAAGAGGTGTAAAATAGTTTCAAATTCTCCTTTACACAGAGTACACCAACCCGGGCCCTGGAAGCTCCTCTTTTGCAAATTGTCCCAGGTCGGGGCTTTATTCTCCAATACACACCACATAAAGAGTTTTTTTTGGGTAGGCATTTAATTTTCCAGAGGGTTTTCCACCACCAAGCCACCTCTCTGTTCAATCCCATACCACTGAGAACGGTATATCCTGCTTTTGGTGTATAAATCCCCACCAGTGCAAAGTTCCAAATTAATACATCCTCCCGATCTCTCAGGAAAATATGATCTCTAGTGAGCAATCTGATATACCCCTCCAAATCCCTGGTGACAAGTGCATCCAACCCCAGATCCTCAGCCCGAATCCATGATTAAGCCCATCGGACCAGTTGCACAGGAGCTTCCAGTTGGTGCAGGTGGTATAAACCCACCTCCCGCAAAGCCTGTATGGTGTGTTCCATTAGAAGATGTTGTTGTTGACATCCAGCCCAAGGATCTTCCTCGATGCGTAGCTTTCTCCCATTACCGACACTCCAGGCTAGTCCACCACCTATAACATCAAAGGATTTAATCACAGCTTTCCAGAAAATGGATCCCCCAACATGAGATCCAGTCCTCCAACAAGAGTGGCTTAATATATTTGTTGATCATGACTAAGGTCCAAAGGTTGTCCATCTGTATAATTCTCCAACTACCTTTTACCACCAAAGATTTTGCAAAGAGGAAAATTTTTTTGATCCCCCAACCCCCAAAGCCTTTAGGAACAACAATATTTTCCCACCTGACCCACAGTGTCACTTGGGACTCCAGTTTCCCTCTCCAAAGAAAATGAAAACAAATGCGGCAAGCCTTTTTTAGAATACCCTTGGGGATCCAGGCCAATGTCATCTAGTACACCGAGATAGCCTCGAAAACAGATTTGACCAATACGAGCCTGCCTGCCCTCGACAGCTAGCGATGACACCACAATTTGAGTCGCATGTCAAATTTTTCCAGCAACCAGACCCAGTCCTGCTTTCGGTAGTCATTAGGTTTAATAGAGAAGCCCAGATAGTAAATACCCTCCTCAAAAGCTGCAATATGAAAAGGGAAAAGTTCTGAAAGGACCAGTTCTTCCTCCCTGGATAAGAAGAAGGGAATGACCGTGGATTTCCCAACGTTAATGTACATGCCGGTAGCCTTAGAGAATAGCTTGAGGATATCATCTAATGCTCGCAAGTCCCTGACAGAGCCCAAACAGAAGATCAAGATGTCATCTATGAAAATCAAATGAGAGATGTTGAGATTCGGTGCAAGATGCAGCCCAGTGAAATTGCCCAACCTTATCGCCTCCTTAAGCACATGGCTGAGACCCTCAGCCACCAAAAGGATTAAGAGTGGTGACAATGGGCAGCCCTGATGAAGCCCACGCTCCGCATGGAAGAAAGGAGAGGCAGCACCATTGATCAGAACCGAAAAGGAGATAGTTGTGATACAGCTCATAATCCATTTGATAAACGCAATATCAAAACCCAAGTGTGTTAATAGCAAACGAATATAAAGCCAGCTTACCTTGTCAAATGCCTTAGCCAGGTCAATTTTGAAAATGGCTCCTTTAATATTTTTTACTTTCATACTGTGTAGACCTTTTTGGGCTGCCCCAGTAGCTTCATGAATCAGTCTACCTTCCAAGAAACCAAATTGTTCCTTTGAAATATGTTTCGAAAGAATCCGCTTGAATCTACTGGCAATCACTTTCGAGACCACCTTATAGATGCAATTACATAGAGAGATAGGTTTGAATTCATTTAGTGACAGAGGGTTGTCCACTTTTGGGATAAGCACAATAAAAGTAGAGTTGAAACAAGCCGGGATCCAACTAGTGATCCGAGTGTCATTCACCACCTGTAAGAGATCCAGACCCAACAAGTCATAGAGTTCCAGAAAGAATTCAATCGTCCAACCATCTGGTCTAGGACTTTTATCCTTCTGGAAACTACACAGCACACATTTTAATTCCTCCTCCGACACCTCCTCCATAAGGGCTTGGTTTTATTCCGGCCCCACAAAACCCAGAAACATCTGCGTAGTTCTGATGATTTCAGCAAGAGTAGCATGATTAGGCGCCTTGAACATTTTTTTGAAATGTTTGGCCCCCGGGGAGGCCATACCATCAAATGTGTCCTGTGAGTTACCAAGTTCATCTATTAATCTCCAAACAGTGTTGGAAGCCTTCCTGCCTTTTGCAAAAGCATGAAAAAAATTTGTGTTGCCATCCCCGCTTTCAAGCCATGTTGCCCTGCTCTTCAGTCGCCGCATTTCCTCCCTTTCTAGCAGAAGCATAGTCCTTCGGCTCTCCAATCTTTTTAGAGCAGCAAAATCATCATGTGTCCTGAGACCACCATCCTCCTGAGCAAGGATTGCAGCGATATCAGCTTCAACCTGTGTTAATTCTCGGGCATCCCTTATTCTTTTTTCACAATCCCAAGGCTTGATCAATGCTTTCAGATGCCTAATATTTGCTGCAAAATGGAAAGCAGCCGAGTTCACATTCCCTGGACTAAATTTGACCCAACCATAAGTAATTAGGGCAATAAAACTTTCATCCTGGAGCCAAGTTTTGTTGAACTTTAAAGGGAAAGGTGGTTTGTTTGGCCCATCTATGAGTTCCAGAAAGATAGGAGAGTGATCTAAGTGGCCCCCCGACCCAATCCATTGACGAATTAGATGACGATTGTCCACAATTCTTTCAGAGATAAGAAATTTGTCCAATCGCTTCACTACCCTACCTTCCCCACATCTATTGTTTTTCCAAGTGGGCTTGAGTAATACCGGCTCCACATCCAGCCAACCTTTATCCAATAGGAGCCTAGTAAAGTAATCAGAAAGTAATTCAAGTCTATCATGTGGTCCCCAGACCTCTGCCTGACCCAGAGAGAAATTGAGATCCCCACCAATGATCAGATTTTCTTCCCCAAACATCGAATGTTTGATGATAGTATCCTAGAACAGAATTATATTCAGATAAGGACCATAAATATTGATAACATCAAAAGTATCTACCAGATCTAGGGCTTTAATAGAGATACCCAGGACCGATTCCATCCCCCAGACATTAAGAACCTTCACACTTCTAGAGTTCCAACCAATAGTCAGGCCGTCCGAACGGCCTTAAACATCCAAAGTTTCAAAACACCAACCCCCAAACCAGCTTTCAAGTTTAGTCTTCACCTCAAATCCATCACCCAGCGTTTCCTGTAGTAAAATAATCTTGGGTTGGTCTATTTCAACCACCCATTGCAATGTCAATCTTTTTTGGGGACCGGGAAGACCCCAACAGTTAAAAGATAGAATCTTCATCTACGGCCCTTCTTGCGAGCGTTCACAGCTCTAAGTGCCCTGTCAATCGGAAGTTGTTTTCCATCTTGAACATCCTTCTTTGCATGAGATTGTGCCCTATATATGTGTGAAACATGGCCCCTCCCCCTAGCGGCGCCCACCGGATTTCTCCCCAGGCCTCTGGTACCACCTTTGGTGCAAGAATGCAAGAAATAACCCGAGTTAGAGGATTCGGTTGGTGAGAAAACCGAATCGGGCAGTGCGGGGTTGATAACTAGACCAGAAGGTGATTTTTCAATGATAGCAGCAGAGATGGGTGGCCGTAACTCAATAAAATTTAGGGATAGTTTCTTTAGACCCTCCACCCAGTCAATACTAGAAACATTCAAATGTCTAGTAAATAAATGAAAAGAGGGAGGAAGGGAAAAAGAAGGAGTACCCGGAGCACCGACCAAAAAGGGTTCTTTGACCATATGCTCCCAAGCTGCAACCTGTAACTCTCCCGGAACTTCTGCTACAGCAACACAGCCTTCCACAGAAGGTAAATCTAGACCCACAAGTGAGACAGTGGTGATGAGGGCGCAGAAATGTCCCCTTCTCCACCCAAGATAGAGTTGTTGTCCTCCTTATTTTTGATTTCCCTGCTATGAGTCACGAGTGGGCAGTCAATAGCCAGATGTCCATATTCATGACATCGACGAAAGCGGAAGGGGACATTCTCGTAGTCCAATGTTTGTAGGTGTGAATAGTCCTTCCAAGCAATCCTCATAGCCCTTGGAAGACCATTTCTGATGTTGATACTAACCAAAATACGAGCCACCCTCTTTAGTCTGGTGCTATTGAAGGAGAAGTCCGCCTCTAAAAAGGTACCCAGAAGGTTGCCAATGTGCATGAAGTGTTCCATGGTCCAGAATGGAAGCAGCAAGCTGGGAAGTTTGACCCATGTTGGAACCACATCAACACGTTCCCAGCTGGCATCGAACATGGGGTGCCACTTCTTAATCAAAACCGGAGTCTGCTCATAGGACCAATTACGGTTTAATACCCAATTCAAATGTTCCTCGCTCTCGAAATTGAAGGCAAACCAACCTCGCGTCACCCCATCCACTTTCGGCACCACTCCCAAATCCCCCATCCAGCAGTCATTCACCCAAGAATTGACAGCCCTGACCGACAGCGTTTTTCCCATGAAACGCCCAACCATAGTGAAATTAACCAAGGTTTCCATCGATTCCCAGCTGATATCCTCCCCGACTGTGTAGTTTATAATCGGCGTCATCTTTGGCCATTTTCATCTACGTCGACCCTTACTACATGAGCTAGAGCTACCCTCATTTCCACCAGCGAGCAAGGGATCAGGGATGGTTAAGCTCAGACAACCACGCTGCTCCCGCGCCCCGATAGCTTTACCCACAAAGTCATCCCGAGGTTCCTTCACCTCTCCTCCCACCAGACCACCTTCAAAAAAGGAACCGTCGCGTCTCAAATCAGCCTAAAGCCTCGTGCCTCCGGTCTCAAGGAGTCCTCCCAGCAGACCTTCCTGCAAAGGTGTAACCCCCAAAGGTTAATAAAAGGGTTCCTCTGGCAGCACTACATCCGCAAGGGGCGAAAGGATGAACCTTGACGGCGAGAATTTTTCCTCCACGAGCAGCGGAGGATGATTAAACTCCAAAAGCTCGTTCCATGCACACCCAATGTCTTCCACTAGATATTCAGGACCACATGAGGGGTTAAAACCAAATATTCCCTCTACCATCGGGTCAATGGAATAATCAACCAATTATTCTTCTGGCCCCATCTCGGTAGACATACCAGTACAGTAAAAAAGTAAATAAACTGAGGGTTGTGAAAAAAATGTTACGGGTGAAAGAAGTCTCAAGTGCCGCAAATGTAACCCCAGTTATTCACTGATATTGACAGGTCTGCCCCAAGCCTACCATAGGGCGAGAGCAAGAGGGCTCAGGCACCTGCCAGACCCCTCATTGGGCTCGTGTTCCCAAGCATGCCTGCAGCCCCTGCAAACCCTCTCCATTGAAACCCTCCATCGCTCCCCGACCCATTATGACCTAACTTCTTATGTGCTTCCTAATCTAGAAAGAAAGGAAGGAACAACTCTGGGGAATTGAGATCTTGATTGAAATTTGAAAATAAAAATGATCAAAAATAGTTTTTGATGGGAGTGGGATTATAAAATCCTCAAGCATTCATTATTTAATCCACGTTTAATCCTACATCATCAAGGTACTCAATTAAGGAGGTGCTCGTATCTAATTAAATGTATTATTTTATACTTATTGAAGGTGGTTCAAGCAGTTGGTATAGGCTATATATGTGTCAAAGTGTATAGGCCACACGAAGCCCACTCAAAAGCATGCATTCATGAAACCCATGTATTGTGTTTAGGAAACCCGTAGGGACCATGCAAGACTTGTTTTTTAGGAGAATACTCAATGGTTCAAATGGCTTAGAGGGCTTGTAGCATGTTTCAAGAAACCCATAGGGACCAATCAATTTTTTTAAAGAGAATACTCAATGGTTTATATGGCTTGTAGCATGTTTTAAGAAACACATAGGGACCAAGCAAAACTTGTTTTTTAAGGAGAATACTCAGTGGTTCACATGGTTCAGATGACTTGTAGCATGGTTCATAGGGCTTGTAGCATGTTTTAGATGGTGGGCCTAATAATGCTCTAACACTATGTGCTATGCAATTTTTCCTTCTTCAATTATTATTTTTTAAATATCTAGTGACATTGGATTCTGATATTAAGGCATTGTGATATTAATAGATATTTTATAGAGAGATAAAGAAAGAGAGCTATTATAATTGGAAATCCATGCCATTGCACAATATAAAGGTTATTTCATTCAACATATGGGTTAAAGAATAAAAGATGAAGGCCATGAGATGGTGGGTGGTTTTCATCTATGTAAGGATGATATCATTAAAAGGAATGGAAATATATTCCCATTGAGGTTTATGTTTCATGCATAAACCTTGGGATTGCAAGAGCTGGATGAAACTACTTAATATTTTTTAGGTTGTCAAAAACAATAAAAAATGATCACATCTAAATTACACTGTAGAGAAATATAAGTACATCGAGTCGAATCAATGAGAAAATTGATATGAAAAAAAAATTGAAGATCGAGGCATGAAGTGATATCCTCCACTAACATTATATTACATTACAGAAGACCATTAAAATGAAAGTCGTGAACATAAATATGCTTTATGATCCAAATAGGATTAAAATACAATGATCCCTCACAATATTTATATATGTGTTAAAGAAAAGTAATATTTATAGTGAATTCAATTTATTGTTTCTTCATTCCCCATGCAGGGTTCCCAACATTGGCCAAGTCATGTGGGGGTGGATTGGGGCATTACCTTAGTTTATTGCATGAGTGACACCAGGGACATTCACTATGGATATGATGAAACGATGGGTCCATGAAGGAATGCAAGCTAGAGGTGGAGAATGATGAGTTGGAATGGCAATTAGACCAAAGCTAGTAGGTGAGTTCAGAAGGAAATGTGGCCTAGTCTAGTTGTTATCATGGATATTTTATGCAAGGTTATGTTCATATTTCCACCTAGGAATGGAGATGCATCATGTTGGTTGTGAATGATGGTGGTTCTGAAGGATCTTGTGTCTCTTTCATTGGGGTCTTGGTGTCATTTTCCGGAGTCACATTCTCTTTCATAGGGGTATCATTTTTGTTCATTAGGTTCCATGTCGTGCCCGCGGGGTTCTCTATTTCAACCTTTGTGATGTGCACTCTAGGGCTCGAGAATGGGTAAAGGGAAGAGACCTAGAAAACAAAAACAAAGACCCATGCACATTAATAGGGTTCCTTAGAACACTAGGATGGCCAGGGCTACTTACAATAGAGAAATATTAGCACATACTCAAATTCAAATTGGAAAAATGGAAGAATGGGTAAAAGGACAAAGGAATGTAACTGGTATGGAGGAAATGCATGCTAATGTAGGAAAAATGGTGGAGGATCTTGGTTCTTCTAGGGAAAATGACGAAGTATCTGATGGTTGAAACCTCAGATCTTATTTCCTTCATTATCGAACAATTCCCAAATTATGTTCTAGATTTTTTGAAACAAAATTAACTAGTGAAAAAATAGGTATTATGGTCTCCTAGACTCATCCAAGTCACTATGTTATTAACCTTCCAATCCTTCTCCTTATCAAGAAGCAAGTTTTTCCTTTAAGATTCCATACCTTTTATTTTCTTCACTATGATGTCCATGTTAATCAAGTCATACAACTGAGAGGGGAAGGGGGTGAATCAGTTGTATACAATTTTTAACAATGCTTCCTTAAAAACAAATTACTTATTTTCTACAAATTTAAACCAATTGATTATTTTATAACAATCAATCACATGAAATGGACAGAGACACAAAATATTCATGAGGAAACCCATAAAGGGAAAAACCTCTTCTTCTTATGAATGTAAAATAGGCAGGCAACTTCAGTTACATCATATTTTATCTGAGCAATAACTCAGATGAGGCTACTACCTCAGGAAACTACCTCTTTGTTTTCAACTCCTACTGAAAGATAGCTTCTACTATCAGAATACAAGCATCAACTTGTAAATATATTATTAGTCTCCCTAGCTCCTCCCTTCCTCCCTATAGAATCAATTAAAACTACCAATATCAAAATCAACCTATAACAATCAATTATGCCTTTGTCAAAATTGTTAATGCAACTCTGTCAATACTCTACCAATACCAAAACCAAACCTCTATGTTAATACTATCAAAACTCTGCCAATACCAAAACCAAATCTGTTAAAGCAACTCTGTCAAAATCAAATTGTCTCTGTCAAATGAAATTTGTAATGTTGTCTCAACCATCTTCATTTATACAAACTCAGAACTTCAATGCTCATAATTAGTGATATAACATCTTTACACACATATCATATAGACTTTCCACCTTCTTTTCAATATTCAATATGACTACTCTCTTCATTTATTTACCAATCCAAAATATATGAGCACATACATGCATTGTATTTAATTCAATGGACTATTCAATACTTTCTCTGTCTCAAACAACATTTCACTTATTCATAAAGTGTGAAATTCAACACATACCAAATTTACTTACACAGACAACTCATTGTTGTTCTCTGAGACGTTGCTCTGTCTACATTATTGAAACACTTCTGCCTTTGTTGCCATTCTTTTTAACACCGAGACATTCTCTGCTCTGTTTGCGGCCTTTGTTGTTGTTTGATACCAAGACCTTCTCTGTTTTTTTATTCCAATCTATTGCAACCTTTGATGTTGTTCAACAGCAAGACCTTCTCTGTGTTTTCTTTATCCCAATCTCAATACTTTTTATTCTCTATTACAGATTATTCTCATCTTTTTAATTGTATCTTTTATGTGCATACACAACCCTCCTCTATATTACAGCGCATACCCTCAACCAAATAGCTATGGTTATAACTGTTTCAACCACTTCTTCAATCATTTTGGAGTAAATAAAAATTAATTGTTTTGTCAACGTTGAGCAACGTTAATAAACAATGTTTAGAATCAAATTAAATGATATCTTTAACACACTCATGCATTTAACGTTGGGTTAATTATTTGATGGTTTAAACTTTGGAAGCAATTGACAGTTCAAGATATAGTTGCATTGATATTAACAGCCTCATAAACATGCCAGCACCCAATGAAAGAAAACACCATTGATATGTATGACCAAATCAATGTCATATTGCATTAAAAACATAGTTTATATATGCCAGCATCATTTTGGTCAAAAACATTGGAATCATGTGAAAAACAACATCAAGAAACAAACTTTGTTAAACAAACTGAAATCCTCCTCGGCATTAGCATTTTTCATTTGGCTAAAATATCATCACATGACTTGCAAAGCTTAGCAAGTGAAGAGCTCTAGAAATGGTGAACTACGACAATGATTAAGCAAGCCGACAATGGTGAGCTATGAAAATGGTTAAGCAAGCCGACAATGTGACCTCCACCAATGATTGAGCCAACATTAAAACATTAAACAAGTTACAAGTGAGATGACCTCCACCAATGATTGAGCCATAGCGCTTAAAAGAGTTAGAAATAAAACATTGCTTAAAAAATATAAAACCATGGTGAATGTATATTAAATTTTGGCTGTTTTCAAATCAATATAACCATGATCTGCATGATCTACATGTGAGTGCAATCCATAAGCATATGGAAACCCTAATTCATTAAGTGTGACAAGTTTGACATCAATGACGATAACCATTCACCCTGTCCTATCCAACAAAATCCCCCTTTGGCATAGATGGCAAACTTAAACATGTTCTCCCCCTTTTGTCATCGATGAAAAAGGATCAATTATGCTCCCCCTGTCAGAAATACCAATAAAAATTACTTGTACAACAGCCGAACCAACACCAACTCCCCTTATAAAAAAGACATGAACCTATGCAAGCTGTAACCAATGAGAAAAACATATTGTAGATGAGCCAAAATTATGATAACAAAGCCGAAAGAAGCACCATGGAAACCTGCCATCCTGAGTATAATGAAAGAGAAAAATAATTACAAAGGGAAAACCCCCAACTGATCCCTCAGACTCTCAAATTTCATTTTAGGTAAAGGCTTAGTAAAGATATCAACAATTTGTTTTTTTGCACCAACATATTCCAGCTTCATGGTATTATTTAAAACCTGCTCTCAAAGAAAATGAAATTTAATAGGAATATGTTTCGTTTTGTAATGCATAACTGGATTTTTGGAAATACTAATGGCACTAATAGTGTCACAGAAGATAGGAATAGGATCATCATAATGAATATGTATGTATGCTAACATTTGTTTCATCTAGAGAATCTGAGTGCAACAATTTGTAGCTACAATGTATTATGCCTCAGCAATAGAAATGGAAACTCATGATTTTTTGTGCTAGACCAACTCACCAGACATCCTCCAAGATAGAATGTTGCTCCACTAGTACTCTTCCTACCATCAACACAACCTGCCCAATCAACATCAATGAAAGCATACTAATCAAGATGATTACCTTGAGGATATCATAAACCATACTCGGTTGTGCCCTTAAGATATCTGAAAATTCTCTTAACTACAAGTAAATGAGAATCTTTGGGAGAAGCTTGAAATCTAGCAACTTGACAAACTGCATGCATAACATCAGGCCTTGTAGCTCTAACATATAGAAGACTGCCAATCATGGATTTGTACATTTTCTGCTCAACATCTTTAGAATCATCAGTTTGACTTAATTTACATCTAGTAACCATGGGAGTGCCAACTGGTTTACTATCATGCATTTGAAAATTCTTGAGCATTTCATTGATATATTTAGTTTGAGAAATGAAAATGTCTTTATCAGATTGAGTGATTTCAAGACCTAAGAAAAATTTCATTTCACCAAGCATGGACATTTCAAACTCATCCTACATACTGTCTGCAAACGTTTGGCTAAGTTGATCATTATCACTGCCAAAAATGATATCATCTACATAAATCTCAACAATGACCAAGCTACCATATTCTTCCTTAATATAAATATTACTGTCAGTGTTACCTTTTGTGTATCCTTGCTGCCTTAAGTACTTATCAAGTATGGAATACCAAGCTCTTGGAGCTTGTTTTAGCCCATACAAGGCCTTTTTAACTTGTAAACATTATCTACTGCTTCTTGTACCGGAAACCCATATGATTGTTCCATGTATACTTCTTCCTATAACTCACCATTTAAAAATGCATATTTTACATCCATTTGATAAACTTTAATGTTCTTAGAACTAACAGAAGCCAAAATCAGCCTAATGGATTCCATTCTTGCAACAAGGCATACGTTTCTCCACAATATATGCCTTCTACCTGTGCATATCCTTTACAAACTAGTCTAGCTTTATTTCTAGTTATGTTTCCTGCTTCATCCACCTTATTTCTGAAAACCCATTTAGCCCTAATAAAAAAATTTAAGGTCTAGGAACTCATTCTCATGTCTCATTCTTTTCTATTTGACTTATTTCTTCTTTCATTGCTTTCATCCAGTTTTCATCATTAATTGCTTATTCAACATTATTGAGTTCAAACAGAGAGAGTAATGATACTTGTTCTTGATTTGAAGTAGATTATTGCCTTTTGCTTCTAGTTTTAACACCTACATTTATATCACCAATGATTTGTTCTTCAAGATGATTCCATTGGATCCTTTTGCTTGGAGTCTTAGATAAAGTTGACCCCTGTAATAAAGTAGGAATCAGATTTTCATTTTTAACTGATTTAGTTTCCTCTATATCACTTGATTCTTCTTCCATTTTCAGTTTGTCATATATTTCATATATCTGATGATCTTTCTTTTCAGTTTTGTATTTAAAAAATGAAGATTCATCGAATTTAACATCTATGGCTTCAACAATTTTCTTCAATATGAAATTGTAACACTTATAATCTTTTCTTGAGCATGGATATCCAACTAAAATACCTTCATCAGTTCTAGAATCCAACTTTCCCACATCAACTCTTTATGTAACACTTACTACCAAAAATTCTAAAGTGTTTCACACTTGCTAGTCTACCTTTCCATAACTGATAAGGTGTTTTGTTACTATTATTTCTCAACAAACTTCTATTTAGAATGTGCACAACAGTATGGACAGCTTGAGGCCAAAGAACACTACTTAGTTTAGATTCATTTAACATTGTTCTTGTCATCTCCATAACAATCCTATTTTTTCTTTCAACAACACCATTTTGTTGAGGTGTTTCAGTGATAGAAAAATGTCTTTTGATACCATTATCATCACAATACTTATTGAATTATTTAGAAACAAATTATCCTCCATTGTTTGATCTTAAGCATTTAATTTTCATGTCAATTTCATTTTCAGTCAACTCTTTGAAAATTTGAAAACAATTGAGTGTTTCAGATTTCTTTTTTAACAGAAACATCCAAGTCATTCAAGTAAAATCATCCACAAATAACAAAAAATATCTTTCACCATTTAATCCTTTTGTCCTCGTAGGTCCACAAACATCAACATGTATTATTTCCAAAGGTTTTGTTGTAGAGTGTTCTTTTGTTTTAAACTTAACTCTAGTTTGTTTACCATGTTGACATTGTTTGCAAATAGAATTGGTGAGATTCTTTATGAAAGGTAAATATCTCATTGCTTCCTTTTTTTTTAACTGAATTAGGCTTTCAAAGTTAATATGCCCAAGCCTTTTATGCCACAACCAATTTTCATCTTCATTTCCAAGATAACAATCTTCCTTTTTCTCATCTTGTATATAAATGTTGCTTGGTGTTCTTGTAGCTGTTCCAACTAATCGATTTGTTTTGACATCTCTGATTTGACAATTTTTAGAATACAAAATCATATAATGCCCTTTATCACAAATTTGACTTACACTTAACAAATTATGTTCCATATCCTCAACTAGTGAAACATTTTCAGCCATGATATTTTTGTTATTCAAACACACAGTACCTCTTCCAATTATCTTAGCTGATTGCTCATTTCCAAAAGTAACTATACCTTCTTTTCCTTCATCCAAAGTAACAAAATTCTATTTTCTTCATGTCATATGTTTAGAACATACACTATCCACACATTTTACTTTATGATCAGCCTGTAAAGCTACAGGGCATTTTTCAAATTCTAGATGATCACTTTTCTTTTTCCAACATCTAGTTTTCAGATTGGTGTAATTAGATTCAACGAATTTTTGAAAGTTCATTGGACAATTTCTTGATACATGTCCAAAATTATTACACCTATAACATTCAATTTCAAAACTTAAGACATCAAATCTGTAATAGGAATTATTCACATTGTTCTGAATGGTTGTATCATGCCTTCTTCCAAATGTAGATTTGTCATGGTTGTTATGTCCAATTATGTTTCTTGAAAATGCATTACAAAAAGCAACTTTATATCCATACTTATACCAAAAGAAACAATAGCCATCAAACTTGTTCTAGTACCTACCATAACTTCTTCTATGTCATGTTGAAGTTTGATTTTCTTTTTTCTTTACTGATTCCATTTGATTGCTAGTGTTTTTCACATTTGTACCTGCTTTTTCAGTACTTTCATTAGTAACCTTAGATTTATAACCAATTCCAGTTTTGTCATTTGTTGGTCTTTTATTATTAATAATCTGTTCTAAAATATTTGAACTACTGTTCATGTTATTTTCTTGTACCTTCTTTCTGATTGAAACAACTTCAAAATTTAGATATTCATTTTCCTTATCATTTTCTACAAGCAAATTGTTTAGTGCTTCTTCAGTTAATCTAGCCTCTTCTATTTTGAGCTTTAAATCAATTATTATAATTTCAGTGCTTTCTATCAACTTGTTAGATTTTTGTAGCTCATTTTCAAGATTTTCAATTTCTTCTTTGAAATGTTTACATTCTCTTCTTACTCTTCTAAGTTCAGTTAGTGCACTTACAAGCTCAGCTTCGAAATCAACTTCACCTTCTTCTTCTTTAATAAATTCATCATTATGATATTCTACAGCCATAAAGAGTCTTATATCCGAGCTAACATCACTTTCATCTATTTTTTAAGAATCACTATCATCTTTAATAAATAGATTTTTCTTTTTATATGAGTTTCTTTGAAAATACTTCTTATACTTTTGCTCGTGTTCTTTACTCTTTCAATTGCTTTCTTCTTCATCATCACAATGCTTATTGTAGGGACACTTGGAGGCAAAATTCCCTATTCTACCACAACAAAAACATTTAAGAGGAATCTTACATTTGTATTTGCCAGTACCCTTTTTCAAAATTTTGACAAAATTAGCTTCTTCCTTATCTTCTTCTGAATCCTCATGATTGCTATTTTATGCTTCAACTTTCTTCTTGTCCTTCTTAGCTGCCTTGAAAGTTGCTTCTTTCCTGAAAGAATCCTCACCAGAGTTCCTCATCTCATATGCTGTTAGTATTCCATGTAGTTCATCCATTTCTAAAGTAGCAATATCAGCTCTTTCTTCCAAAGCAGATATTTTTTAATTAAATCTTACAGGTAGAGATCTAAGTACCTTTTGCACAATATCAACATATTTAACTTTTTCTCCTAGACCTCTCATGGTATTTACTACTTCATCAATACAAAAAAAAAAGTTGTTATATCTTCAGATTCTTCCATTTTTTAACTTTCAAATTGACTCCTATATGACTATAATTTAGCATTCTTCACCTTAGTATCTCCTTCATAAACATTTTTCAGCGTGTCCCATAATTCTTTCGTTGACTCGTCATGCATAACCTTAACAAATTATGACCCTGCTAAACCTCCAAGTATTGCATATATAGCTTTGGAATTACTTTCATGAAGTTTCTTACCTGCATCATCTGTTGGAATGTTTGTTGGAGAAGTATATTCATTCAGCACAACTTGCCAAACATCTACTCCTTGAGTCTACAAAAACAATTCCATCCTGATACTACAAAAAGCATAGGTATGTCCATCAAATAGAGGTAATCCATGTTTTGTAAATTCAAACTTCTTATGCATCATAAAAGACCACACTTCCAGTGATTAAACTGAGTTCTGAAGTGACAGGCTCGGATACCAATTGTTAATTAAGTTAGGCAAATGAGAGCGATGGGTGAATCAGTTGTATACAATTTTTAACAATGCTTCCTTAAAAACAAATTACTTCTTTTATGCAACTTTAAACCAATTGATTATTTTATAACAATCAATCCCATGAAATGGACAGAGACACAAAATATTCATGAGGAAACCCATAAAGGGAAAAAACTCTTCTTCTTATGGATGTAAAATATGCAGGCAACTTCAGTTACATCATATTTTATTTGAGCAATAACTCAGATGAGGCTACTACCTCAGGAAACCACCTCTTTGTTTTTAGATCCTATTGAAAGATAACTTCTACTATCATAATACAAGCATCAACTTGTAAAGATATTATAGTCTCCCTAGCTCCTCCCTTCCTCCCTGTAGAATCAATTAAAACTGCCAATACCAAAATCAACCAGTAACAATCGATCCCATCTTTGTCAAAATTGTTAATGCAACTCTGTCAATACTCTACCAATACCAAAACCAAACTTGTATGTTAATACTCTGTCAAAAATCTGTCAATACCAAAACCAAATCTGTTAAAGCAACTTTGTCAAAATCAAATTGTCTTTGTCAAATGAACTTTGTAATGCTATCTCAACCATCTTCATTTATACAAACTCGGAACTTCAATACTCATAATTAGTGATATAACTACTTTACACATGGATCATACAGACTTTCCATATTCTTTTCAATATTCAATATGACTACTCTCTTCATTTATTGACCAATCCAAAATATATGAGCACATACATGCATTGTATTTAATTCAATGAACTATTCAATAATTTCTCCGTCTCAAACAACATTTCACTTATTCATAAAGTGTGAAATTCAACACATACCAAATTTACTTACACAAACAACTCATTGTTGTTCTCTAAGACGTTTTCTGCTCTGTTTGCATTATTGAAACACTTCTGCCTTCGTTGCCATTCTTTTTAACACCAAGACAGTCCATTAGGGTTATCTCTATAAATGTATTCCAGCTTATGTTCCACTTCCTTCAGTGTCTTGTCATGAGTCTTGTGCCTCCTACTATCCTAAGGAATCACTTTATCCTTAACCAATTGAGCGGAATTGGAAAAATGTGCACAAGAAGACTGCCCAAGATGAGCATCAGACTTTTTCCAAGTGTCTTTGACCAATTCCTAGAAGTCCTTTTCTTCTTCCAGGATAGGTAGTATATTTAATGGTGTTTTTTGCTTGTCCTCGCCCATAGTCATCTCCAAATATGTTGGAAAATGATCAGTAACATCTCATATCATCCACCCAAGAATGTTAGCTACAAATATTTCCCAATAGGGAGTTATGGACCAAGAAACGGTCTATCCTTTTAGCAATTCCATCCTCCCCCGGTCGATTATTAGAACACGAAGTTCTGAGTTCCAAGGGTCCCACATCCATTTATCCTGGGGATTTAAATTTATCTATGAAAAAAATAGCAAGCCCATCATCTCATGTAGAGGAGCCCCTAATCTCTCCTCGGTTCACTATCAAGTTCAAATCTCCTCCTAAGATCACACTTTCTCCTTTAATCCACTATCTAGCAAACAACAACAACAAAAAATCCTCTTTACCCTCATAGGGTTCATAAACATGAATAAGGGTCAAGCTCATCCCAAGGCTATGACTATAGAGTTCAGTACATAGAGATAAGAGAACAACATAGATATTAATTAGGATTAATTGGAGCTCTAACATGTAATAAGTGCCCTCGAAAAACCTTCTACACCCAACACAATAAAATCCCAATTATTTTATTTATTGTTTTGTATAGAATATTATAATGGATTGATATATGTTAGACAAAAGAGGGATCTATTGATAAGCATATGTCTTTTATTTGTTGATAATGTTGATGGTGACAAGGATGTTATTAATTTCTAAAATTTAATTAAAATTCTATATTTTAATATTTTGGCAAAATAATATGATGAGGACATAAGTAAGGTCCACAATATTTACAAAGTTAAGGGACTTGACTCTAAGGTTTCCATTTGTTAAGTGGACCAGGGTTCAAAACTCCACGATAGTGGGAGGAGACACCTAAAAAACTAGCCATGATAAGGGTTGGCATGGCCCATGTCGAGTGTGATCATTGGTCTATTTTAATGACTTAAATGTCCTTAGGTCATGGTTTCTTAAACCACAAGCTATTCCTACAAGTCATAAGCACTAGTAAAAAATTTGTCGAATTACACTTAGGTAATGAGTCTTACTACCAATTGTCTTGTTTGGATCCATTTTGGACTAGGATGCTTCCCCACATTTTTGGATGGAATCCTTAAAAAAATTGTTGACATATATTAGTGTGCCTAATTTAGGGGGACTCGACCTAGGAACCCATTGGCAAGAAACTAGTGACATACGCCCAACAATATTTGTGACAACTAGTTGAGCTAAACCTTTGAGAAATTCTTTTACTAAGGAAAACCTCACATAGAAACCTAGGGGATGCTTCCTCACACTATATATGACATCACTAGCAAATCCATCATCGCAAACTAGTACACCTCACTTAAGGAGATTCGAACTGAGCATGAACTAACCAAATGCTCATCAACATTGACAACAATTAGTCGAAATAAGACTTTATGATATCTTTCGTTTGGAATATATCAATCATTCAAAAATAATGATCATAAATTTCCCTCAAGGGACTTACATCTGTTTCTTGCCAAAATTACATTCATCTCGTTATTTCACAAAAGACTTTACATTCAGTCATCTTCTGGAAAAATCTCAGCTTTAGAATTTCCCTTTCGTTGCTCTATAAGCTAAACATATAGCTTCACTTTCTCTTGAGTCATACAAAACTGCAGATAGCTTCAAAAATATGTATTAATGTCATCATGATGTATCTATGTTGTTTTAAGATTAGGGAGAGGGTCGATTCCTATGCTCTTCCACCATCAACGAGCATGTAGCTAGAAGTACTGCATTTTCTGATAGGCCTCTTCATTTAGCTCACAATAAACATGATTGAAAGCAATAGAGGAAAAATGGCCTAGCTGTTTATGTATTTGATTCAACAAAGGCTGTAAATGAGGGGTCTTGATTTGTATCATGCTATTTTCCCATTCAATTACCATCTTAGAATCACCAAAGACCTGGATATTATGAATATTTTGAGCTAGTGATGTGTGTAGGAGTGACTAGAGGGATGACAACTCTACCTTACTATTTGTGCAATGAACTAGTCCATAATAGATGTTTATCTTCACATCCTCTGAAAGATATATAATTCCTCCAGAACCTCCTAAAGGTGGATCTCCTTAGCTTGCTCTATCAAAGTAATCCCATGGAATACTCTTATCGAAGCTTGGGTGAACCAGAATACGAGGTTTTTTTCTACTTTTCTTCTTGTTTATGTTCTTTTTTCCACTGCATAATTTTGGCCGAAGTGACTTCAATAGGGACTCTCTGATATTGGAATATCGTTGAGTTCCTCGCCCACCAGAGACCATAAATGAAAAGGGAGGGAAACACATCATAACAACGTACAAATGGATGCTTCCACCATTTCTAATAACATTGTTCTAATGACGGTTCCTTCTGGATATATGAATTGCTCAATTCTTTTGTAGAAGCTCTCCCGACGGCCATTGCATATGCACACGATATAAATAAATGAGAAGAGGTTTCACAACAAACTAGACACAAAGCAGCTTATCTGTGTTATTTTCATCAAGAACAATAAAATTCAATCTAAATTTGTTAATAAACTTACCCATTCATCAACTAACACTTTTAGATATATATATAATTAACAATTTTATTAATAAAAAAAATTATATTAAAAAACATTAATCAACATTTCATCATATATGGTGTGTACAATAAAATTATACATTCACAAAATCCAAAATATCCTATACTATGCCATTTATGCAATCTCTCACCTAAAAGCTTCTCATAATACCTCTCCTTCCTTTCTAGTGAGAGCCTTTTTGAATATCGGACCTTCTCAAAAGATCTTTATTTTCGAAAATAATAACCACAAGATGAAGAATTAGTTCAAAGTTATTACATATTATCTTCAATAATATACATCTCTAAAAAATGACTAAAGACATCAAAGAAGAAGTAAATACGATAGATAAAGCAAAATCTACATAAATGTTGGATGAATGTGATAAGAAATTCACTCATGCCACTCCTCGTGAATCAACCATCTACCAACATCTAACATCAAACCTTTTGCGAGTCTATCAACCAATCCATTTATTTCTCGATATGTACAATGAAAGTATATGTGTTGGAAGGTAAAACTCGGTGCTAATATCTCATAAAAGTTAAGATGCATTTGAAAATTTTCACATGCATAAAAACCATCCATCCCATTAATCATCAATTGATAGTCTCCAAATACTACTTGAATTATGAGAGCACTTAATATTCTACAAATACTACTTGAAGTTAGAATAAAAGCTAGCTTTCAAGTCATTAATTTTGTTTTGGATCCCCTACTTAAACTAATTTTGAAATTTAACTAATGAAAATAATAAAATTTAACCAATAAAAATATAATAGATGACCCTAATTTCATATACTAAGGGATCTTACCCTATAATTTATTAAAATATATTCAAGTTTTAGGTTTGTCAATTACGTCAAATTTCATATATGCAAGGGACCTTATGGGTAATCTAATCAAAATATATTCAAGTTCTAGGTTTGTTAATAACGTCAACCTTTACATGCCTACATTGATTTTAATTTTTTTTGTTATTTAAAATTGTGGAAAATGTTAAGCATTGATTGAACATTGAATGGGAAAAGTAAACTTATTGTCAAACAAATTGGCATTCTTTGATAACTAGACCCCAAGCAACTATTACAGGAAGTGCTTTGATACTCTTCATTGCCATATTATCATCCCATCTAAGACATTTACACTCCCTATACTAGGTAAGCCCATGAAATATATTTCCTTCTAAACTTGAATAATACATGAACATGAAATGAGTAAATGAACTGTTATTCTCTATCATATAACTTACAAAGAGGACATTGATTAAGACCACTCAAATTCCTTTTTGCAAGTTATCCTATGTAAGCACCTTGCTATTAGGAGTTAGCTACATATATTTGCAAACTTTAAAATGACATTTATACTTATGTATTTTCTTCCACCACAAAACATGCTTTTCATTAACAATAGCTTCACGTAGGACTTTATAACTTAACTTTAGAGTATAAGAACCCCAAATAAAATTCTTTGACCAAATCAATTAATCATTTTCTTCTTTATCTTGCAATACTAGACATGGGAACATAAATATATCCCTGCCAATTTAGGACACATCTCTTCTAAGTCTAAGTTTAGTTACAAACTTCCTTTCATGTCTCCAAATAGTTGTAAGATTGACATCAACCCTTTGAAAAAGAGTATATAGCCCCTTCTCCCTCAAGGAATTAATGAAATCATTTGGCAACTTTTAGATTTCACCACATCCGACCCATAGATCATCACCAATCCTAATCTTGTGACCATCTCCAACTTTCCATACTAGCCACCTACTTATAAGAGAAAATGCTTTTATTGTTGCCTTCTAGATTATAGAACCAATATGGTGAGAATTGAATGGAGATCTTATACAACCCACCAATAGGACATGATCAATTGTATTTTTGAATTATTACATGGCACCATGATCCTTTACTCAAGATTAGCGCCAACCACATTTTGAGGATAACACAATCACAAAGTGATATATGTTTTTTAATCCCCACCCTCCCATTTCTTTTAGAGTTGCAAGACTTTGCCATGTAAAATACCCCTCTTTTCCATCTCTCTCTCTCTCTCACACACACACACATACACACACATATATATCCAAGATGACAAAATCTACCATAACTTAATTGCCAAATTGGCAGTGACGACAACCATCATTGACTACTATCTGTAAATGCCAATTGACTTGTCATCATTATTCAAGGAAAACCATACCACTTGAAATAACCCACTGGTGGTCCATAAAAGGATATACTTCCACTCGAGTTAAATGCCTTTAACCTATTTCCTTACATCCCATGAACATGAGCTCTTAAGGAATCAAAAACAAATTTAGGTCTTACTTTAGAACCCACATACACTCACATTTTTTGCTTTTTAATTCTAAAGACTTCATTTTTCTTTTCAATTTAGTTTTTTACTTTCAATTATGTTAAATATCTCATCTACATTGAACTAGTATATGTATATGCACTTGGCTATTATGAATACATACAATAACTTAACAATAATAAATTAAATTAAAATAAAAGTTGAAGTCCTAACTATGACATGACATAAATAAATTACTAAAAATAAAATATTGTTAATAATAAATGCATTAATATAAATGTTAAAGATTTTTTTTAAAGTTATTTTTCTCAACTTGTTTTTTACTCAATATGTTAGAAATAGAAATTTTATATTAATTATTGAAAATCACATCCAAAACTTATAACCAAAAGCTTACTCCCATAATAAATAAATTGATTAAAAAACACAAATTCTTAACAAATATCCTAAATTCATCATCGTGAAATATTTAGATGAAATGAGATTCAACTGCCTCATTTAGATTTACATTTGCACTTTCAACCAAATAAATCTAAATCAATAATAGAATAAATTAAGGTAAATCTGTCTTAAATATTCATAAATTTGTATAATATTTTGTACACATACGCTACAATGTTATAATTCTAAGATATGACTTGTGGCAAAAGAATGGTGACACATGTGGTGAGAGGCCTACCATCATGGGACTACCACTGCCTTTGATTCCAGAAAGGAATCTAAGGAAATATGAAAGAAAAAACCCAGCGCCTTTCAAAGTTGAAAAAAAGATTCTTAACAAAAATTGTGTTTTTCATTGTCGTCCAAGAGTTGGGTTATGTATTGTTGAAATGGAATCAAAGCCTTTCACATAACCCTTTTATTTGATCGAATCGAGACTCTGTACCAATCCAAGTCTGAAGAGCAGAGATGGGCATCACGAAGGAGACGGTGGAGACGACCTTGACCACCAAGCTGCAGCCAACTTACCTGGTCAGTGTTTTGTTGTTTTATTCTGGTGTTTATGTAAATTGTAATCCTACTCTATACTTGTTTGAGCTTGTTCTATGTAATGGGTATCTCAATTCCCCCGAATGAGCTTGTTATTTTGGGGTGTCTAAGATTGCTTTCATGGAGCTAACCATGAAATTTGCATGTGGACTTATGCCGATTGTATTTAGTTTTTTTACTTTCTTAGTTTATGTTCTGCGACCCTGAAACCTCTTTTCAGTGGGTCTATCTATAACCTTGGGCTGTCTTCCGGGCTGTGGTCTTGCGGTATTCTGGAGCGGCTGCCTTAAGAAGAAGAATCGAGGTTTAAACCTTAGCTCCTTATATGCCAGTGGGGTACCTGAGGTAATGGTGGAGCATGTAAAATTTACATTGCGCACCCACGTACTTGTATCAGACTCTACTTTCATATCTGCCGTCGAGGCCGGCCATTTTTTTCTGTCTATTGCGCTGTGGTCTAGCAGCAACACGGAGTGACGACCCACGTTCAAATCCCGGTGGGCATGCTCCCACACTGCGCCACCATGCTCCCACACTGCGTTGTGTATTGTCAAGTGTGGCTCATTAATGGTTGCCGTTGACCCTAGCTCAAAGGGCCCGTGTGCTGGTCAGCGTTGTTGACCGTAGCCCAATGAGTGGTGCAGGCTGTAATTAATGTTCTAGCCCCGGAGTATGTTATAGAAGTCGCCCAGACATTTAAGGAGCAGACTGTTACAGCCATGCGCCTCACCCCTCCCCAAGAGGCTGGCTTGGCTGGCTTGGGCGTCCATGTGGGCAAGATGGTTCAGTCGGCAGACTTGGCAAGGGGCACCTTGGCCAAGTGATGGAACGCATGGGGAGCGCACGGACATAGCAAGGGCGCGCTCCCACAAATGAAGCCTTCACTCACCCTTGGAGCTTGGCAAGCCCATGAGCACGGCAAGCCCATGAGCACGGCACCTTGGCACTTCGGCGGTTGGAAGCATGCTTGAGCTCGAGCTCTCGTTCATGAAGTGGAAGCACCTTGAGGGAGCCCAAAGGAACAAAGCCAACGACAACACATTCCATGGATTGCGCTCGACAACCACCTTGGTCGCGTGGGAGACGCACTCATGGAAGCGGCCAATCAAGGGGCCATTGGATCGAGCGCTCGTAGGAAGGCGTGCCCCTATACCACAATGCCACATGACTTAGAGCACGCTAAAGGAAGACGCCTGCGGAGGAGTGCCTGATGCAACCCACGATGCCACTGACAAGTGTGCGCACATGAGGGGAAGTGGACCACCGACGGAGAGAGCGCATCAATCGTGAGCTAGCGTGAGCGCTAAGTGAAGGCTTGCACCCACCTTTTGGGGTCACGCTCACTCATGCGACGCCTATAAAGGCACAGGGAAAACAATTGAGGAAAGACATCCAAGTTTTGGCAAGAGAACAACATGCCAAGTGAAGGCGCACTGTGGAGGCTCTCCAAGTAACGCAGGTCTTTGGCACAATTCGCTAAAACAATTGGCTCAGCAACACAACAGGTTTGTGGGAGGAACGGTTTGGAAATCCAGCACTCCAAATGAGTCAACACCACAGTGCAGTTTCGGCAGCAACAACCGAGCAGGGTTAGCGACAATCGACAATCACAGAGTTGGACTTCCTAGGAAGGGTCAACTCGTCTTCTTTGTAAACTTGTATTCGGTGTGTCGCTGGTTGGCCGCACAGCAAAAGTTTTGCCGGTTCGGTAGCTCCATCATTGTAATACAATTACTCTTAATAAAAGTTAATGGGGGTTGCTAGTTGGGCGCCCCCACCCATACTTGTCTTGTGATTTAGTTGTATTCTGTGGATGAATGTGCACTGCTTATTTCCTTAATGCAATTGTGTAAACGAAGCTAATAATGAAAATTTGCTAAGTAAACGAGTGTATGAAATAAGTGTTTAAGTTAAAATTCCACACGGTTGGTTTAGTCTTAGTCCGCTGGAGATTGCGCTCGGGTTGTCCACGCCCCTGGGAGGCTTCTAGGCGATGTCGCACACCACAACAAACTATAGAAAAAGTGGGCGTGTGTTGTGTTTATGATAGGTGGTATCAGAGCCGTCTCATCAGCAAAAATGCTCCTCACCACAACTTGGAAAGCAGGTGGTGGCAAAGATTATTGAACTTGGCAAGTGTGGTAAGGTTAAGTTCGAAGGTTGCTAGATGTTGCCAACAAGTCGCCAAGAGGAAGCGCCGAGTCGCAGGAACCGCAGACGGGAGTGTTGTTAGAGTGCAGCGACCTAACAACTTGGGCAGCCGGTAGACGGAGCGTCGAACGAAGGGACACTTGGAACCTTGACGTCGAGGTGAGCTAAGAGCTCGGTGCAAGCTCTTGGAGGTGTTTTGCTGGGGCACCTCCACCAAATTCGAAGACGTTGAGTTTCAGCACGAAGGTGCGCTTCCATTGGAAGAAGTGCTTCGCAGAGTGCCTACTCAAAGCACTCAGGAGACTCTCACAAAGAGTGCTCCATCACAGTGCGTCCGACAGTGACGAGCTTCGGCATAATGCACAGGACGGGCGTCTGAAGTGTGCTCAGGCAGAGCGACCGTGACAAGCGCGCCCGTCGGCAGTGCTCTGTATAGAGCGCCTAGCAAAGCACTCAGGAGACGCTCACGGAGAGCACTCCCTCACAATGTGTTGGCAGAACGAGCTTCGGCAAGACAGGAAGGCGACGCGCCCAAAGAGCACCGACAGAGGAGCACTTGAGGAGGAGCACTCGGGGAGCGCTTAGGCAGCAACATGCTCCACAGACAGCATGCATCGACAGAATGCAGAGCGCTCGGCTCGGTGCGCTCGGTAAAAGAGAAACGAAGAGCACGCTTGGAGGGGGCGCTCCCACACAATGCCCAAGAAGGTGCGCTCAAGTGCGCTCCGGTAGAGTGCTCGATGGACGACGCGCCTGGGTGTGCTAAGGTAGCAACACGGGCGAAATGACAAAGGAGCGCCCGTGAAGGTAAGCTTGAGGCACGCTTGGGAAGAAGTGCCTGCAAAGGTGTGTTCAGGACAGAGCGCGATCCGTAAAGCAACCACAGCAGCGCACGTTGATAGAGCACCCAACAAGGTGCGTGCAAGGCATGCTTCGACAGAAGCACTCCATAGAGGTGCTCCTAGGGGAAGTGCACTTCACTAGAACGACCAGAAGGGCGCGCTCAGCCAAAGTGACCCACGACCAGGAGGGCGCGCTCAACCAGAGTGTCTACAGAGGTGCGCTGAAAGTATGCTTTGACAGTAAGCGCTCATAGAGGTGCGTCCAGGAGAAACGCTTCAACAAAACGACAAAGGAAGGACAGGGCGGTTGAAGCCAGCATGTGATGTTAGCTGGGCGTCACTTGGAAACAGTCCGCAGCAGGGTTGCCTTGGTTGGGGGCATCACTTCTTCTTTCAGCAGGAAGTAAGCTCGATGAAACCGCAGTCAAACCAAGAAGCTCATCCATGAGTTGGCTTGGCAAACCACTCAATTGGGCGTTGCGAGGTTGGAGGAGCTAAACAAAGGCAGAATGTGTAGCAGGAAGGTTTGGTTGGCTTGGACAAGCACGTCGAGGTTTGTCTCTTAGAATACAAAGGTTGCCAAGAGGGCGTTGGTGGCCAAAGAGCAAGGAAGCTCACCTGTGGTGCCGGTAGCAGCAACACATAGACTTAGCAGCAATGAAGTCAAATGGAGCCGAACGGTGTAGACGGGACATCCATCGGTAGCTTGGTAAACTACCATAGGGTGTTGGAAAGCGAACGTTTAGCAGGCGGAGACGGTAGTGTAGCAAGACTAAAGGTTCATTGGAGAATTTCGCTAGGGAAGCACGTTGAAGCTTGCGGAAGCGCGTGGAAGTGCTTGGAACAAATCTAAGGACAAATGGAGATGGCTAGGAACTAGCTTGTCGGATGCATTAGCAAAAATGACTGAGTGTTTGCAAGAGTTGGATGGCTTATTGCAGAAAACGTTCTAGGAGCATGCTAGAGGTAGATTGAAGGGTGCTGCGAAGGAAGGTGCAGACTTTACCCAGTTGCAGAAGCACCTTGCAACGAGTTTGGAAGGGCGCCGAGCATGGTTGCAACGAAGGTTTGGGAAGAATGATTGGTGCAGACAAATCAGAAGTTGGTAAGAACAAAGGTTTTAGCGAGTTCGTTTGTGAAGACAACCAAGGACTTAGCCATTGGGGAAGGTACACTATGGAAGCTTACTCGGAAGCTTGACGACCAAAGTGACCAAGCAAACTAAGTCTTGAGCAAAACAACGGATGGGAGGCTCAATGAAGGTTTCGGTTGGAACGAAGTCAAGTCGAAGTGGCCGAGGATGTCAAAGGGAAGGAAGCACCTTTGGCAGAAACAACGAAGGATTGCAACAAGCATGCGATCAAGGGAGTTTTGAGGCTTAGCCCGCAAACCAACGCGAGTTTGGGAGAACGACTGAAGGCTGTGATTTTTGAAGGCATGGAGTTGGTGGTGACTCTATACAAACTTGCAATGAGTCCTCAAGGAAACGAGGTGCAACAGGAAACAGAAGTTGAAACAGGGAGCTTGCCGAACCAAGAGAAGGATGATGAGAAGACTCAACTACTCCTTGTTGGGGAGTTGGATGAACAAGCTTCGTTGGAAGCACAAGCAACATTCAAGAAGGCAATGAGGCTTACCATTGGCAGAGTAAAACATGACGGATGGCAACGTCACTTCATTTTCGATCCAAGATGAGGGATGAACGAGTTGGCTCGTTGCCCATGACGAAGGCAGGGAGACCAAAGGCACCTTGTGGAAGGTTGCCTTAGACAAAATTCAGTCAAACAGTGTGGAAGCACATAGCAGGGGCACTTCAACGAATTGTCTAAGTAAATGGACAATTCAAACATGGTAGAAAAGGTTTTGCTAAGGTTCGAAAGGTTGTGGAGGACACTGAAACATAGAAGGAAATGCAGTTCAGACATAACGAAGTTCGTTCCTTCGAGTTGGGCAGATGGTTGGATTAGCTACCCAACTAGTCTAACTTTAGGGGCATGCAGCGAATGGATGTTTTGACGGATTGACAAAGTACAGATGCAGTACTAGGTGGCAGACACAACAACTAAACCATGACGGACTCTTGGAGACTCTCAATTGCGACAGTCAGTTGCAAATTGTTCAAAAGCAATGGTCACAAGTAGCGGTTGCAACACATTCATAAGGATGACAGTTACTTGGGACGTTGTCGAGGACGACAACAAGCTTAAGTGGGGGAGGTTGTTACAGCCATGGGCCTCACCCTTGCCCAAGAGGCTGGCTTGGGCATCCATGTGGGCAAGACGGTTTAGTCGACAGACTTGGTAAGGGGCACCTTGGCCAAGTGACGGAACGCATGGGGAGCGCGTGAACCTAGCAAGGGCGCGCTACCACAAACGAAGCCCTTGTTCACCCTTGGAGCTTGGCAAGCCCATGACTTCGGTGCTTGGTAGCATGCTTGAGCCCAAGTGCTCGTTGTTTTAGTGGAAGCACCTTGAGGGAGCCCGGAGGAATGAAGCCAACGACAACACATTCCATGGAATGTGCCCGGCAACCACCCTGGTTGTGTGGGAGACGCGCTCATGGAAGCGCCTAGTTAAGGGGCTTGTTGGATCGAGCACCCGTAGGAAGGTGTGCCCCTACACCACGATGCCACATGACTTGGAGCGTGCTGAAGGAAGACGCTCGCGGAGGAGCACCTGACGGAACCAACAATGCCACCGACAAGTGTGCGCGCATGAGGGGAAGTGGACCACCAGCGGAGAGAGCACAACAACCCTGAGCGAGTGTGAGCGCTAAGTGAAGGTGTATGCCCACCTTTTGGGGTCGCGTTCACTCATGCGACGCCTATAAAGGCACAAGGAAAACGATTGAGGAAAGACATCCAAGTTTTGGCAAGAGAATAACATGCCAAGTGGGGGCGCACTGTGGAGGCTCTCCAAGTAACGTAGGTCACTGGCACAGTTCGCTAAAACAGTTGGCTCAACAACACAGCAGGTTTGTGGGAGGAACGGTTTGGCAAGCCAACACTCCAAATGAGTCAGCAACACAGTGCAGTTTCAGCTAGCAGCAACTGAGCAAGGTTAGCGACAATCAATAGTGACAGAGTTGGATGCCCTAGGAGGGGTCAACTCGTCTTCTTTGTAAACTTTATTCGGTGTGTTGTTGGTTGGGTGCACACCAGGAGTTTTTCCGGTTCGGTAGCTCCATCGTTGTAATACAGTTAGTCTTAATAAAAGTTAACAAGGTTTGCTAATTGGGCGCCACCACCCATACTTGTCTTGTAATTTACTTGTATTTTGTGGATGAATGTGCACTGCTTATTTACTTGATGCAATTGTGTAAATGACGCTAATAATGAAAATGTGCTAAGTAAATGAGTGTATGAGATGAGTGTTTAAGTTAAAATTCCGCACGGTTGGTTTAAGCGTAGTCTGTTGGAGATTGCGCCCGGGTTGGTCACGCCCCTGGGAGGCTTCTAGGCGGTGCCGCACACCACAACAGACCATAGAAATAGTGAGCATGTGTTGTGGTTGTGACACAGACAACTTCTATATATAACCTATCCCATGAAATTTGAATCTGGGTAGGCAACTTAAGATAGGTAATTTTAATTTTGCTTTGCAAAGTGATCTGTTATATCGTCCTGAATATGTTATATAGCTGTTTCCAAGAAGTTTCAGGAGAAGACTAATTCTAGAAGCTAAATATGACCTCCCCCATAAATTTTGAAGAAAATCAATTTAAGGTAGGTAATTCCTAATTTTGCTTTGTTAAAGAGATCTATTAAAGATAACTTTCATTAGAGTCAATTGAAGTTAGTGCTTGAAGTACCTTGATAGAACTTTGAGAAATTATTTGTGCTGTAATTTTCTTTCTTTTGGTAAGTAAAAAATAGAGATCTTTTATCAATAATATAAATGATAATCTAATTTAAGGTCACAACCTATTTTGATGCCCAATTGACATATTAGACCCCCTTGTGTATATGATAAGGGACTCTATCCATGCAACAATTTGACTGCTTAGTCTACATAGGTGAACATATCTTATCTGATCTCCAAACACATGTTCTTCACTATTGGCCTAAGTCATGGGGTTCGCCGAACTTCAAGGTTGAAGCTTGAAATGTGGCGAATTCTAAAAAAATCTGAAATTTGTTAAGGTTCATCCAACTTGATGTAGTCTCAAGGTTGTGGGGCATTGTGTGAAAGGCGATTTCGTTATCATCGATGACGAGCAACTCCATTCTCGTTGGTAATGGGCGTTGCTAGGGCCAAAGCCATTGTGACTTGCTGTGGGCCACAAACTTGTTACGGTTTGCTAGAATGACAGAAAACTCCCTTGACGAGTCGATGGTGGTAGGCCTAGGGCCACCTCGACTTGCTATGGGCCATAGTGAGTCTGGTCGACATCTACGGTCCTTTTCCTGACAGTTAATGATGGTAATATACAATGTAAATTATTTACTATATTATAAAGTATAATTTTAATTTTTAATGTCGGACCACTGTTTTGTTTTTTCTCGATTGAATGTATTACCAACATAGATCCATCTTAAACCCGACCCTATTAAGCACCGGGAGGGATCCATTTTTGAGGTGTAAATTTTTTTATCTTGAATCTTTTACACATTAAGAAAATGTTTACACTTCAAGAAATTGGATCCCTCTCAGTGCTTAATAGATCCGGGTTCAAGATGGATCTATGCTGGTTTAAATTCTTTTATTTTATGAGCCGACATGAATTTTTAATTACGTTTTATTATTGATAACTTATAAGTTATGAGTCGACATGGAAATGTTACGTTACATAATGTGACTAACGTGACGACATCTCCCCCATACTGGGTTGTAAGCACCACACTACTTTGGTGCAATATATATATATATACTCTTGAAAGAATTATATTGACAAGCCTAATGGTGAACCTTATGAAAAAATTTGGATTCAAATCAAATTTCATTCCCATCAAACTTGAATACAAATCGAATTTCATTCCCGTTAAACTCGAATTAGCCATTTGGCCTACTTAGGTTGTACATTAAGAAGGAAACACATGTTCTTCACTGTTAGGCCCACTTAGGTTGTACACAAAGAAGGAAACACATGTTCTACACTATAAGTCCCCCTCAAGCTATACACCAAGAAGGAAACACATTTTCTTCAATGTTAGGCCCACTTAGGTTGTACACTTGGTGGTCTTGACTTGGGTGCACCTAAGTAACATGACATGCTTGGGTAGGCCTTCATGTGACATGTTGATGCATGAGGTCGCAAACCCCAACATTATTGGACACAGATTATAATTTCTACACAATTGCTCTGAACAAACCCAATTCTAGTATTAAACAAAGATCGACTGGGTGCACCTAAGTAACATGACATGCTTTGGTAGGCCTTCATGTGACATGTTGATGCATGAGGTCGCGAACCCCAACATTATTGGACACAGATTATAATTTGTACACAATTGCTCTGAACAAACCCAATTCTAGTATTAAACAAAGATCTACCATAGTCTGCAATTCATGGAAAGCAAACATAAAGATACCACAACATTAAACCACTTAGGAGAAATAACCACACAATTATGCGATTCAATTGAAAACAATCATAAATACCGCAACAACAAATATGCACAATTTATTGATAGATTTGCCAAGCTTCGGGGCCTCCATTACACTCAACAGAGCTGGGCTCTGAAGTTTATTACCCCCTTAGTCATCCATAGGCCTTTTCTACAAGGGCTAAACAAACTTAATCATTCTTTACCTTAGAACTTACACATAGCTTAGAGAATTAAATTGATCCAAGCATCTGCAGATTTGACACTTGAACCACCAACCATCCATTCTTGTGTACATGTGATGTGGTGCTTTAGGTTCGTTACCCCCTGACATGTAGGGGTGACTTGATGATCGATGCCTTTGTGATTTTGATCACATCTATCAGATCCATAGATGAGATCTATGGTTCGCCCATGGATATTTGCTAGAGACACTTCCAGTTTGCTCAGATCACCTTTTTATGCGCTAAGATTGATGGGGATTTCTCAGTTGATGCTTGTGTTATGACATATGCTATACTTGTTGACACATGGGGATTGCCTTCATGTATGTGGGATATGACCATGAGGAGTCACTATTGTTTCTATAGTGGCTCTTGTACTTTAAACTGTTGTTTCATAGCTAAAGATGTATCATGGTATGTATCACCTTGTGAATCAGGGTTACCCCTAGGGATTAAGTTGGTGTAACACTCATTTCACGTCATATTATGCTTTTTTACCTAGCCATTTTTCATGCCATGTCATTCCACTAGCCCTTTCACTCATTTCCTTCATGCGCCCTTTCCTAATTGAACTATCATATGTTATGTTCTAAGTTCTCAATACTATTCCCATGTATGGATGCCTAAATCAAAGCAAAAGAGTCAAAGTACTCTAAGGTTGATGTAGCTAAATTTTAAATGTTATATATATGTGAGTGATGACCTCTTGCAAAAAAGTCAAGTTCCCTATCTCCCAGTTTATCAAAGCCAAATCTAAAGCAAGGGGACTAAGCCAAAAAAGGCTAATAATAAAAAACAAAACAAAATCGAAGGATCACAAAAAAGAGGCGCAAGGACAGAGTAATTCAAGATAAATCACTCCCTTCAAAGGCACACTTGTGGAAGTGAAATCTAAAATCCCTAGCTTTCGAAAGCTAAGAGGTAGACCTTGTTATCACACAAATTAGCACCCTGTCGAAAGGTCATGAAGATCAATGCTAAGATTGACAACTGATTAGGAGATGCACCCACTGTCACCACAATGCACTCTCCTTACACTTTAGGCCAACTCCTAGAGGCCAAGGGGGAGTCCCTAATATAGGTGAAAAAGACTTGCAAAACCAGTCAAGGCAACCCAACAATACCTCACGAGCAACCTCTTGACAAAGATCAGTGCCTTATGGAGTTCAAAGCAATGAACACAAGGATGTTCACCATATACTTCAAGAGGATAGGAGTTAGAAGTAATAAATGCTCACAATTAGGGCAAATAATTAAAAGCCTTGCTGCTGCTATAAGAGGGAAGCTAACAAATATATGCTCAAAGATAGATGAAAACCACTTAGAATAATGCCAACTTATCAAGCCCCAATGGAGAGGGATAAGAATAACATTTTTGGGGTAGCCAATAAATGAGTGAGACAAATCTGCAAATGACTTACCGGATCTGGTTTATGCCCTAACTAGCCCCCAAAAATCTGAAGAAGGCCAACTTGAATTGTGATGGATGCCCAAGTGAATTGGGTTGATAATAGAACTTGTCTTTATCTTGTAAGACTCTTCAAAGATGAATTTAGATGGTTGTATATGTCAAATAAGATCTGAAAAACATACCATCCTTGCACATAACCATTAGATTTTCCAAATACATCCACAAGAAGGTGACGCCCTTCAAGGTCTACCATAAAATCACGGGAGGTGCATCACTTTGACGGATTAGATTCTTCAAGAATGAAATATTTTTTTGGATTTTTATATTTTTAGGGTTTTTCTATATATCTATGTTTTTTTGTTGTATTTTTTCAAATATATTACTTTGAAAAAGAGAAGAAGAGGGAACTAGACCTAGTCTTATCCCTAGGGCAGTGAGAAAAATCAGTGCTAGCGTTATCCCAAGAATTAGGAATTCAATGCTTGATTGAATTAAGGCAAGGCTAAGAAACCTTAGGTTATGTTATCACTTGGCCTAATTAGGACAATTAATATGCTAATGCCCAAAATAAGAGGGATCCTTCGAGAGGAATGCCTCACTAACAAGATACACTGAAACCCTAAATTTCTCTTACCTGGGATACATTGGTAATGCAAGACAAGAGGTTCAAGATCTTACCACAATTAATGGAGAAAAGAAAAGAGAAAGAAACCCTAGAATCCTTTTTCCTTGAATTAACATTGAAAGATTTGCAAAGAAGCTTCAAACACCAAGAGTTATCCCTAAAAACCCTAGATAAACCAAGAAGAGGTACGCACCACATCAAATTCTCATATACCACTAGATAAATAAAATTCCGGTCATATTTGATCCCATGATTTTGTTTACAAATGAGAGAAGGGCGCAGGGAAAAAGTCCTAGCTTTTCCCGTGGGCAGCAATGGCACTTTCTGAGATGTTTTTGTAATCCACTAGACAAGGCAATTCTTATGTGACAAGAATCACAAGGCCAAGATAGGGGTACACTATGAGAAGCATGAGACATGAAGCTCGGCAGGGACAGGTCTTGATTGGTCGTAGGAAAGAGAGCCATGACAGGTTAGCAGCAGGGCAATCGGATCGCATGGGTCACACACTTGTCATGGCTCGACGATGATCTAGGACTTTGGTCACTGGTATTGACGACGTAGGTCACGGGGATAAGGTAATCACCTTCATATTTCACTTGACAGGACAATGGGTAGAGACAAAGTGCATGAGACAGCTTGAAGCAACATGTTTGGTCGTGGCTCCCCTTGCCAAGAGAAAATCCGATTTATTTATGGGCTACCTTACTTGCACATGTTCGGGTGTAGGTTGTATTCATTAGTGGTGAAGAGCAAGAGGGATGAGGGCGATTTGAGTCATGGACAGGTCAAATTCGTGAGCCGCCGTTGGAACCAAGAGTTAGCCGCTGTTTGCTATTTTTTTTTGCATTGGTAGCCGCGATTAATTTGAAGTTGCGATATTTGATTGAAGCCACAATTTTTGAAATCACAGTGAATTGAGCCTACTAAGATGTGAATTAAAGCCACGATTATTGATTTAAAAACGCAGTGAATTGAAGGGATTGCGTGGTTGAAGTTGTGTAGGGATTTTACAGGAAAAAATTAGCATGGGTTTCGTGGGCAGTTTGAGTGCAGGATTGTACAAGTGTCGTG
This sequence comes from Pseudotsuga menziesii, assembly GCA_001517045.1. Taxonomy (NCBI): domain Eukaryota; kingdom Viridiplantae; phylum Streptophyta; class Pinopsida; order Pinales; family Pinaceae; genus Pseudotsuga; species Pseudotsuga menziesii. Next base: position 211,687 of record LPNX010630550.1, read on the forward strand.
AATGACCCATTACCTTCGAGTGACTCATCACTCCAGCCAATTATAATGGCCCCTACTGAAAGTATCAGGGCTTTACCCCATCTAATGGGCGCAAATTCATTTGTAGTTGGTCTAAAATAAGATACACACGAGATCTTTCAAGATTTGATCGTGAGACTAGAGCGCTTGGAATCGTAAACCTGGCATTACGAACAAAGGTCGGGAACCTCACAAAGAGGGTCACAAGAATTGAAGAGGAGAACCTATCATTGAAGAAGCAATTAAATGGCAACAAGTGGCAAGTGGCCCTACACCACCCCCCTAGCGACTCCCTCCAGCATGAGGAGATCAGGTCTCAACAGGCTGCCTTCAAACATGAAACAAAAACACACATCAATTCATGGGCATAAGTCGCTAAATAAAGGGAGAAAGCCTCCCCCCCATCTAGTAGTAGTAGAGAAGGTAGTACAAGCTAAATTCATGAAGGAACGAACTAGACAGGCACAGAAACTGAATCTCAAAGTGAGAGGGCTCCCTCTACCTCTTCCATCTACAGACGTCGTGGTGATTGGAACCTCGTTCCTTACAGATACTCTGGATCTCCAGGATGTGACTCTCGATCAAGCGTGGATTGGGTTCGAATCCACTCTCTTTCTTTGATTCAGGTTTGCAGTTGATCAACTTTGAGTTCTCAGAGCTAAGCAAAAGTTGTTTTCACTTCCTTATAAGATCTTCCTCGATGAAGGTTTCACCAGATCACAGGTTGTGGAGCTCAAATGCTCTAGGGTGCAGGTTACAGTGACATGCCAGGTAGGGAAATGGGCAGTCATTAGGAACCTCAGAGTAGTCATCCGAGACTCCTTTTCATCTAGATGGGTACCTCGAGTAGGGGCTTCCAAATGACAGATTTGTTGGGAGAGACGATAAGGCCCACGCATATCCATAACTTTGTTGGAGCGGAAATGAGTCTTTCTAGTCATCGTTGGTTTATCGTATGATGCTCTTGGGTCATCAAACATCCTATTCATTACCGAAGCGCACAAGAGCCTTGTTCGGCCTCTCTCGGGCATTACATGATACCATTAGCTTTCAACATGCAAACAAGAGACGAGGAGTTTAGGGGGTGTTAGAGGCTCAGGTGGAGTTGCTTGCTTCATTAGAGAATCCCTCTAGAGCATGGATTCTTTGGTGGCCATGATTGAGTTTGCTAGGTTTTGTGGGTTCGGGTTTGTGGTGTTTCCCTTCTCCCAAGGAACATCTACATTATAGTTTGTTATTTTCCTCCATCTTCATTGTATGCCATTCATAATGGATCCCTTTATCGATTTATATGTCAATATTGCCCAGTACAAGGCAGTTGGGGAGGTGATTCTCTTAGGTGACTTCAACTCCTGCACCAAATCCCTCCAAACTCCCCTTCACGATCGATCAGATGACATGTTTTGCGTATAGGAGATCAACCTAGAAGAATTAGTGGGGCTTCACCAGATGTCTGATGATGCATTGGGACGTCTCACAGCTTATGGCTGACCCCTTTTGCACTTAGGGGAATCTTAGGAGTTGTTGATTTTGAACGGGCTCCTAGGTTTCCTAGACACTCTTACTTCATGTGTTGGCCCCATGGAGGGTATGTGAGTGTTGTGGAGTATGCCTTTTCTAGCTGTTGCCGCCTTTTCACACACCTGGATCACGTGGCAGAAATCTTCAAGCCACTCGGTGTGTCCTTGGGGGCAAGTCTCGAGTCAAGGCTGTCACCTTGTTCTTGACTCCTCCGTTTAGGCTCAACTCCTAACGAAGCCAAGGGGGGTAGACCCTATTAAGTTACTAAGGATGATTTCTTAGTGTAATGATGTTGTACTGAATTAGTTATTTAGGAGTTTGAATATTTTAACTATAAGCAATCAAGATGACAAGATACGAAGATACACACGAAAGCACAAAGTTGATACACAATATATATATGAAGCAGAAAAGACCAGTGCCTTAAAAATGGAGTCAAAAGAGATCAGTGTGCTTGCATGTGTTTGGAATAAATGTTTTGCGATTGCATCTTGGTATGTTTTAAGTTAAAATTGGAGTATGAGTTGTTTAAATTAGGCTTAAGGGGGTCTCCAAATATACCCGAGAGTACTTGGAGTATGTCCAAAACAAATCCTATACGGCTACCCACAAGGAATATGTGGGCTGAAATGGAGTCTCTGGGGCTATGTTCGTAACGCAC
>LPNX010630550.1:222818-249406 GCA_001517045.1 Pseudotsuga menziesii
AGATTGGGTAGGAAGTGCTAAATTCAGAAGAGCACTTCAGGATGTTGTTTTAGTTTAGGATCAATCATGATCTCATGGTTCGGTAAAAAGCAATCCAATGTTGCCCTCAGTACGGCAGAGGCTGAATACATTGCAACTTTATTCATCTTGTAGCGAAGCAGTATGGCTTCGCAAGATGTTGGCAGGATTATGGTGGCAGTATGGCTATAAACACCTTAGTCAATATATGGTGGAGCCCAGACATGTTCATCTAGTGGCAGCAAAACATGCGATGAGGTATCTGAAGGGGACGTTGGGCTATGATCTCAGATATGCGTCAGATGGGGAGATCATATTACACGGATTTGCAGACTCAAATTGGGTAGGAAGTGCTAAATTCAGAAGAGCACTTCAGGATGTTGTTTTAGTTTAGGATCAATCATGATCTCATGGTTCGGCAATCCAATGTTGCCCTCAGTACGGCAGAGGCTGAATACATTGCAACTTTATTCATCTTGTAGCGAAGCAGTATGGCTTCGCAAGATGTTGGCAGGATTATTTGATGCAGAGATAAATGTGACAGACATCCATTGCGATAATTAGAGTTGTATTAAGATGATAGAAAAACCGGTGTTTAATGATAAGTTGAAACATATTGAAATCATATATCACTACATCCAGGATATGGTGCAGAAGGGAGCTGTAAAGCTCAAGTATGTTCCTACAGAGGAACAAGTTGCTAATGTATTGACTAAGCCTCTATCTCGTGTAAAGGCTGAACACTTTCGAGACAAGCTTGGTGTAGTCTGAAAGGAACTCCCTCAAAAGAGGGAGAGATGATGATGTGGTAGGTTTCCTGTTGCAGTGGTGTGGTAGCTCACTCTAGGTAGGGTATGTTTGGCTAGGCTTGTTTGGCCCAAAAGGGTTAGTAAGCCAGACGAGGCCTATTTGATCCTAGGGGGATTCGTATGTCTGGCTAGGATTGTTTGGCTCGAAAGGGTTAGTAAGCCAGACAAGGCTTGTTTGGCCCCCAGGTAGATCCATTTGTTTGGCTAGGCTTGTTTGCCCGAAAGGGTTAGTAAGTAAGGCAAACGCCCGGTGGATCTATCAGAGAACCCACTATGATGCTGCTTCAGATGTCCTAAGGGAATGATGATGTCGTTCCAACACTCTGTGCTGATGCCAACATTTCTATGCTGATGATGATGTTGTTCCAACATTTCTATGTTGATGATGATGATGTTGTTCCAACATTTCTATATTGTTGATGATGATGTTGTTCCAACATTTCTATGCTGTTGCTGATGATGATGATGGTGTTGTTCCAGCATCTCCATGCTTATGATGCAGATGATGATCTAGAATTTATTTGTTGATGGTGTTGTTTTTAGAACTAACATGCTAATGATGTTGTTGTTGTTCCAGTATTTACATATTGATGTTACAAATGATGATGATATACCAGTATTCACATATTAATGTTGCAGATGATGATGATTCCAGTATTCACATACTGATGTTGGAGATGATGATGTCCCAGTATTCACATACTGATGATGATGATTTCCCAATATTCACATCTTGATGATGTCCCAAATGATGATGATATCCAAGTATTCACATACTGATGATGTTCCAGATGATGATGATATTCCAGTATTTAAACATTGATGATGATGATGATGATGTTTCGTGATGATGCTCCATGATGAGGATGCTCCATACTGATGTTCCATGCTGATGTTGATGAGGATGTCCCATGATGATGCTGTTCCAGATACATGATGTTGTTCTTGTTCAAAACTTCCTATGACATATAGATTCACCAGTCAGTTGTACAATTGTTGCTGATGATGTAGATTACCTTCGTTGTTAAGAGAGAGTGTTGAAAGAAATGTAACTTCAAAAGATATTCTATTGTACTTTTATTGTATTCCTCCTTCGAAAATGTTATTCCTTCGCTCGAAGATGTCCTTGATGTAATTGGTCATATAAAAGTCATGAGATAAAACCTCAGTTGTAAGTCGGGGCAATATTACCCACGAAAGTATTTTATAAATGTTATTTTGAGTCTTCGTAGGTAGGTCGACCCTAATTTGAGAACCTGTTCGACCTAGTTAGGTAATTGAGTCACTCACCTAATGAATATAAATAGGTGAGGTGCCTCCCTCATTTGTATACACTTCACTCAAGCAAGCTCGCAAGAGAGAGAAGAAGAAGTGTGTTGGAAAGAGAGGAGGAGTTGTCTTGGGGTTTACATTGTCTTGGTTGAGTTCTATATTGAGGAAGTTTTGCAGGGCTTTCTCCCTTGTGGTTTCCCCGAGGAAAATCTGTGTTGATGTGCTTGTTCTTTCAGTGATCCTACTATTGTGAATTTTTTAAGATTACCATCTAAAATAATCGAGAAAAACTTAACATCAACCTCCTACGAGACCGTACCCTTTTCGGTGGATCACCTCCTTCTCAATGCTACACTTAGGAAGGGGCACTAAGAGATAAACCGACACCAACGCAACCCCAAACTCTAGATTAGTGCATACCCGTGGGACCTTCCCTCATCCCACGAATTTCAACGACATGTCTAGCCCAACTCCCCTTCCAGGAGATTGATGAGAACCCCAGACATTGTCGGTGCATTACCTCTATCAATCAACAATGCAACGAATAATCCAGGCACCCCACCAAGTCCCTCTTGGGACAACCAACTATACTCAACTTCTTGGCCACAAACGACAACTCTTTGGTTTTCCTCATAGGTGGGAATCTAGTCAATCCGGTGGGGGTCATTGCCCTTTTCGCTTGGCAGGTCCTCTCAATGGCCAGCTACTTCGGGGTTCTTGTGGTACTCCTCACAATGAGTTATAGGGAAAATCCCAAGTACTTCCCACAGTTAAGCAGATAGGGCTTATGCTCTGATATGAATGTTATTATGTTAATTGATTCTTTTTAATGTCATGAACCAAGTGTGAGCACTTAATGGTGTGAGTGTGTGTGTATATGTATGTAAAACTTTCCTTCCAACCTTGAAATAAATGTGCAACAAGAGATTTTTCTGCTAGGAACAAGCAATGGGTTGTTAAAAAACAGGCCTGGAAAGGAAAAAACAGGTTTGGACACAGTGTGGGACAGATAGGGGTCTGAAACAAGTATAGAAAATTGACTGTAAACTGACAGTCGCGCCTATCAGAGGAACAAACGCGATCTGGGCCGCACGAAACAGGGAGGCAGAGGCGATCTGGTTAGAAAATAACAAAGTTGCATCTAATTGAGGAGCAGGCGCGATTGGGTCGCTCAAAAAAGGCTTATAGGGGCGACTGGGGTCGCTCTGTCAACCTAGACAGGCGCGATTGAGCTCTGTGAGCCATGTCGCGCTTTTTGGGGCCAAGGTCGCGCTTAACAGGTAGAAATGTAACGTCCCCGACCCTCCGACCGACGAAGAGGACGCTACCATGCCATTAACCAACTGGGCAACTAGCCCCATGAACATGTGCATACATATAACTAAAGTAAAATGCTTGGAAGTAAAAACATGCAGAGATGCATAATTGATTTAACATACAGCGGAAGCAAACCATACATTCCAACATTTAACATGTTCATCATAATTCATTAAACATCAAATAATTGCAGAGATGAAGATAGTCACAAATACTTAAAAGAACTCGTCCTGCAACCAGCTACGTCGTTGCAACGTTCCACCCAACCATAGGCCAGCGTGCTCCTTAATCTCTCAGCAACGCTGCCACCCCCGAGCTGGGCATGATTCCCCAAGGAATAAGGAACAAGCAGGCTTACACATAGCCAAGGATACACAAAGCAGCCAAGCCAACACAGTTGGGTTTATCAGGCCATCAACAAATCAGCCAAGCCAACACAGTTGGGTTTATTAGGCCAACAAGGAGCTGGGAAAAGCTGAATGCTAAGCCGGTGAGCTCATTGAAGAGCTGAGGACACCTACACCAGAACTAGCTTGACCTCTAGAACACCCACACACACCCAACACAAGGAAATCAGTCCCTTCTCTGCTACACAGTCCCTCAGGCCCTGACCCCCCTTCCAGTGCTATTCAGGGGTTGTGGAGAAGAAAGCCAACCCTCTAACTCTATTTGTGTGGTTCCCAAACACACCATGTTTATCAAGCAAACCAAGCCCTCATTCCCACTCCAACACAGTCCGCAGACCAACCGCTACATACATGCAGCAAAACAAGCGATTCAGAGCTTGGACAAGGGAAAAATCGAACTCTGAGTCGTTCTTGGCCCTATCGTGGCCAAAACGACTCAACAATAACCTACAACAAAACCAAAACGTAACTGGAACCACAACAACGAACAATGTGGGGAAAACAACCCCTGTCTTAGCAATGGAGCAACGGGAAGACACACAGTCCAAAAATGGAAAGGAAGATCCGATTCTCAGCCTGGACAGGGGAAAACGCAATGCACCCCAACCACAAGTCGGTGAGGGAAACAGACACACAGACCACAAATCGGTAAGGAAAAATACACGCCCACAACAGGAATTGTGAATGACCGAAAACGGTGCCCTGGCTCTTTGCGTTGGGAAAACAATGAAGGATCCTGTGCATGAGAAGGTGAAGAGAGAACGTCTCTGCATGAGATGGACAATTCCCCCCCAGCCTGTGCGTGAGGATGAGCAGAACAATCCCGAGTGGGAGAGTGGAAGCGTCCCCCCTTGTTTTCCCTGCCCACGTAAAGGAATGACCCAGTTGGTGGAGTGTGCGTGGGGGCAAGGACTGACAGTCCTGCCACCCACCACTTCCCAGCCATAACTGCCCCCAACTAACAACAAAAGTTTTAAATGGGTAGTTGACACATGGCTTTTCCCCATTGGTTCAAGGTTCAATAATTTCCCCTCCCTATCCTCAGGAAAATCATGCCCTTTTCAATATGGTTGCATTGACATAGCTGGTTGGGGTTCATTTAATTAAAAATGCATATTTATATGATGCCAAAACTAATATGTGCCATATGTCACGATATACCATCGGCAACGATTCCAATCGCCGAAACATAACACAACCAAATTGATGGTGGGGCTTTTGTCTTTAGCTCCACACCATGATTAATTACAATATATATGTCATGTATATTTAATGCATCGGGGTCAAAACCGGGGTGTTACAAGAAAGGTGCGACTGGGTCGTGGCTTATGTGCCAATAAGAGCGACTGGTGCCGAACAGGAAAAAAAAATAAAAAAAATAGGGCCGATAAGAGTCGAGGGGGGTAGGCACTAGTGCCGTAAAGGTTCGGATTGACCGCATGGGGGTCCGATCAGTGACGACTGAGGGTAAAATCTAAAGAAAAACCAGGATCCGAGAGGATCGACTAGCGGAGTCGCCAAAACTGTAACAGGGTTTTTACCCTTGTTACGTGCAAAAGCACCAGCCTTATGTCAATGGGACAGCAAGGGAGAGTTCATGGAGAAAGCTACAGCAATAAACAATATTAGTAACACAAAGCAAATAAACATATATGACTAAACTAAATAAAAAACAAATACACGAAAATTATACCTTCTTTCTTGTAAAAATGGGCCACCGTGGTCGTCTCAGAAATGGTCCGCCTTGTTGGAGACATTTACCATCATACACACTCTTTTTGGTCAAATTGGCCTAGTTAAACCACTATTCTAAGTATAATTGACATTAGTGGAGCATTAATTGCCATCATCCAGTCACACCCACGCCTACTTACAGTCAAGGAGGCTAACTTAGCCTTCTCCTACAGTCAAGGAGGCTAACTGGAGCACTCCGGGGGTGATCTGAGTGATATTAATGCACCTAATTGCTAACTGGTGGTTACAATCAGTTCAACCAGTTAGTTAAGGCGCCTCCTCTCATTAAATATATTATTTAATGATTATTTATTATTATTTAATGATCTGGAGTCAACAGGGCTCCTCCACCAACTTCTGATGATCAATTCAGCTTCAGTTAACCTCATCGGGGTTCATTGAAGTCATGGAGCACTAGCACTTGATGGTTGGCTTGCTATGACATGTGTTTGATTTCCTTCAGTTGAGATTCAGTCATTTATTGCACTCTGACTTCAGTTAGGGTTTGGTGAGTCAATTAGGGTTTTGGTCAAGTGGTTAACTGAGTGTGATTGAATGGCTAAGAGTCAATTAAGCTAGACTCACTGAATTTGAATTGTCTCCTTAGGTATTAGAATTCTTCATGGAGTTAAGCTATTTCTTGACATTGGTATTGTAACCATTCATTGTTTATTGAATATACAGAGAGTAAACCATTCTGGTTCCGATTAACACCATTTCATGAGTATTTGTTGATTATTCTTTGATGAGATTGATTCTTAGTTCCTAGATCAATGTGCAAGATTAATATGGTATCAGAGCTTACGGCGGGACGAATATCTATCTCTCAAAAACAAGCTTTTTGACAGATTTCTCCATGAAAAGTGAGCAATAGCCCAAAATTCCAGCACTCCACCAGAAGCCAAGGCTTACCACTCAATATCCCAAGTAAAGAACTTGTTGATCAAGCTTGCTTGATTGACTATGCTGGGTGTGATGAAAGCCTAGAATGTGCAGGCTGTTCGACTGTATGGTGCCCCTTTTTGTTTTGATTTGTAGGTTTTAACAGGTACAACTTTAAATGGACTCATCAATCCCTCTTCTCACCCCATTCACAAGCTATTCGGAATGGAAGTTGAAGATGATTGCATCTCTAAAGAGACGAGGTCTCTATGAGGTGTCTATTGGACTTGGAAAAGAGTCTCATGAGAATGAGAATGATTGGCTAAATGACGGTGATAGAGCTTTTGGAGCAATAGGTCTGGCCCTTTCTCCTAGCTTGGACTACCTTATTGGTTCTACTGAATATCCAAAGGATCTCTAGACAAAATTGGACAGAACCTTTGGCAAGCACAATGAGGATCATAATAGCACTTTGGAGATCACAGCCAGCACCACAAGAGTTCTTTACTCAAAAGTCTCTGCCTCTACTCTCTCTGATGAAGTTGTTCAAGATGAAGATGAAGCAGAGTCTTCTACACAATCAATTCGAATTGAAGAAAGTCTTTATGCAGTGACTCCTCCTCCTAATGCTCCGGATGTTCATGAGATCTCTAATATCTCATCTTCTCATATTGCTGAAACAGAAGAAGACATTCAAATCTTTGATATTGAAGAAAAATGCTGCTGCACTTCCATGCAAACATTCATCGGTGATTTTCCTTTGAATTCTGTGCAAAATTTACCGGTAATTGCTTCTGAAAGTGAAGAGAAATTTGATCTTTCTCCCTCTAATGTTGCTGCTGGTGTGCAAATATGTAAAAACTTGGATATTTTGGAAGAAATATCAGATTATAAGAGTGACACATTCGCTCCCCATGATCTAGATCTTCCAGCAAAATCTTGCAGGACTGCATGCACCAAAATTCAGAATTTTGAAGAGAAAGACAACTGTGCATCCACCGTCTCGGTTGACCATAATTTTGGATCTGATATGAACCTTATTGGATCTAATATGATCTTATTTGGATCTAATCTGATATTTCTTGGTTCAAAATTTCAGGTTCATAAACCTTCAGTACTGCTTGTAGCTGTTCTCATCAACAGTGTGAAGAAACAAGTACCGCAAGTCTCCTACAAAACCGCTGCTGGGGATTTGATTTCATTTCATAGTTTTGGATCTGTTGTGAACTTATTTAGATCTGATTTACATTTTGATCTGATATTATTTTGTTCATATTTTAAAATCCAAGAGCTTTCAGTCATGCTTGTAGCTGCTCTCACCAATTTCGGTGTGAAAAATCAAGTACCGCAGCTCTTCTTCAATTTTGCTGCTGGGTATTTGGTGTTAGTTTCCTCATATGAGGTTGCTGATATTTTATTTTGTGAATCATTAGCTATTTCTGAAGCTATATCAGATTATGGAGCTCAAGCATTCGCTCTCCAGAGTCCCAGGGCTTCTCTACCTTTGGTCACATGCTCATCTCCTCACAGAACTAGTAAAGAGGAAGACATTCTGCATCCGCTTGGACACTTGCTCCTAAAAATAGGGGTTGATTTTACCACTCATGGTTTGCTGTTCAAGGCTGCAACATATCAGTTTCTTGAGTGTTCCACTCATGGTTCGAATCCTCAAGAACCTTTGCTCTCTCTTCAGATGATTTCAGCTACTCTACATGGGTCCAGTTTTCACCGTGCAGCTGCTTATATTTCTGATTCAGTTGAGTGCATTGTTCTTCTTCCAAAGTGGAAGATTCCTCCAGACATATTCATTTAGTTTGGATTTAGAGGTTCACATGCACAGTCTCAGGATGTTGCTGCATAGAAGAACCAATTCTTGATTTACTGCTTGGTTTGAGGGGGGTATTTTTCCCATGAGGTTTTCCCCGTTTCCTTGGTTATATTAAGCAGTTACTTTATTGTACAGGGTGACCTATGGCCTTTGTTGCCGGGTCCCTAGCATTTTTATGCATCTATGTTTTCTAACTCTTCCCGAGTATAGCTTAAGGGGGGGTGTTGGAGACATTTACCATCATACACACTCTTTTTGGTCAAATTGGCCTAGTTAAACCACTATCCTAAGTATAATTGACATTAATTGACATTAGTGGAGCATTAATTGCCATCATCCAGTCACACCCACGCCTACCTACAGTCAAGGAGGCTAACTGGAGCACTCCGGGGATGATCTGAGTGATATTAATGCACCTAATTGCTAACTGGTGGTTACAATCAGTTCAACCAGTAAGTTAAGGCGCCTCCTCTCATTAAATATATTATTTAATGATTATTTATTATTATTTAATGATCTGGAGTCAACAGGGCGCCTCCACCAACTTTTGATGATCAGTTCAGCTTCAGTTAACCTCATCGGGGTTCATTGAAGTCATGGAGCACTAGCACTTGATGTTTGGCTTGCTATGACATGTGTTTGATCTCCTTCAGTTGAGATTCAGTCATTTATTGCACTCCGACTTCAGTTAGGGTTTGGTGAGTCAATTAGGGTTTTGGTCAAGTGGTTAACTGAGTGTGAACCAATGGTTGAGAGTCAGTTAAGCTAGACTCACTCACTGAATTCAAATTGTCTCCTTAGGTATTCGAATTCCTCATGGATTCAAGCTATTGCTTGACATTGGTATTGTAACCATTCATTGTTTATTGAATATATAGAGAGGAAACCATTCTAGTTCTGATTAACACCATTTCATGAGTATTTGTTGATTATTCTTTGATGAGATTGATTCTTAGTTCCTAGATCAATGTGCAAGATTAATACGCCTCTCCACAGGCTGGTTCTCCAAGTGGGTATGGAGAATGTCTCGACATTCTAAGTGGGAATGGCAGGGCAACGGGATGATGGCAAAATGGGGTGTGAATACTTGAGAGCAAAAGGTGTCTCACCGTACTCACAGAATAAAATAATGGGGAAAAAGGTGTAAGAATCTTTTGGGAGAGACCTTTACACTGTTTTTATAATAGTTTTCTAGGGTTTTTTGATCGTTTCTCTCTTTTAGGGTTTTGGAATCCTATTTAAGGTTTTTGCACCAATTTTAGGGTATTTGCACCAATTTTAGGGTTTTTGACCATTTTTAGGGTTTTTTGGCCATTTTTGACCCGTTTCGGGAGAGAATGAAGGGAAACCATAGTAAATAATAATGTTTTGGACTGGAAATACAATTGTGAAGGTTAAAAGTAAGGGATATATGGTAAGAATATGATGTATGTATGTGGTTTAGACCATGTAGAGCTAGGTGAGCAATTTTTTGTGTTAACAACCCCATTTTCCCAACTTCAATCCTAGGCACTAGTCACACATTTCTAGCCATTTTAAATTTAATTTAAACCCCTTTTTTCCTTTTTTATGTTTGCAATATGGAATTTAATTAATTCTTTGCATTAATTATTTTGCAAAACCCTAGAAGATTTGTATCATTAGGACCCCTTTTAGGGCTACATCTCATTTGCTTTTGAGACTGTACCTTGCACCTTTAAATATGATTTCTAGGACAGTCTAGGGTCTGTTTTGCTTACTGGTTATAAACAGAAAATTAAATATGAATTTAATTCTTGATTTTCTTAAGAATTTAGCCCTTTGTTTGCTCCTTTCGTCTATCTTTTGCTGCGTTAAAATTCTGAACTGTTTACAAGTGGTTGGTTGGTCATCATAAGAAACACTTTTATAAGTCTTTGAAGTAGATTCAGACCTGGTATATTTTTTGGGATGATTTTAAGCATTTAATTCTCATTTTTTCTTGCATTTAACTGTTTATAATAGATCTGTGATCTGATGTCACTATCAACCTAATTAATCTCACAAAATAAACTAAGGTGTTGTTGCATCTAAAACCTCGTTGCTTGTTCCATTCTAGACTGATTTACAATCACTTTCATTCACTTTAAAGGGATCGAATCTTTTGCTGTTATAATACTCTTATTGCTGGTCAAATCTGCAGTATATAACAGCAAACTAATTTCCCTTTGAATCTGGAAAGTTAGGGTGACAATTGACATTGAAACCTAAATCAATCTTGCATATATCATAATCCAGATCTGAAATTCAAATCAATTTTTTCATCTAAGTTTTGAAGTGTTTTTTTTAGGGAATTAATTCTAAAATCAACTCTCCAAAGTCACCCCCCTTAGAGCCATCCTTGGGACTTAGTTGAGATCATGGAACCCCCCACTGTCTGATCTTTATCTAAGCACTGAAGCGAAGAGATGATGTTGCTGAGATGACTGTGGCAACACTTCTAAGGGTTGCCCTCAGCTAGACTGTGAAAACCTTGCACTTTAGGGATGTTAATTTGTGCAGTAACAAGGTTAATTTATATTACTTAAAAGGAAAACTCTCTTTTGTGGATCACATCTCACTCAATAATTTTGTCTTTTCGAGGAGGATCATACATCTGGTTTTGCAAGTTTTTGGTGGTTGTGTTTCTGTCTTGACTCTACCACAAGTCTCTGCAGCAGCTACAATGGCGCCCAGCCAGGATTCATCCACTTCTCCTACAAGATGCTTCTCTCCAAGAAATGATGCACATATTTCAAACTACGATAAGATCACCACCAATGTCCTTGTCCCCATGATTTCACTCGATAGTTCATTTCCTAAGCTTGCACGCACCATGGACAGAGGAAATTAATTCTTGGATCCGCAGCTTGATGTCGTACTTTAGGACTCTGCTGGATATGACCAAGCATTGGAAACTCTAGTTTGCTGAGTTTCAATTGGAGGAGGTAGAACTGGGCTGGCAACAATAAACAAGCACTTTCACAAAACCTTCTGCAGCAAAAACCTTGAGATTTCTGTCTTATTCAATGCTATCTCATCTGCAGCCAAATATTTCTGTAGCAACATAAAATCCATGGGATTATTAAATAGGCAGATATCTATTTTGTATCCAATTATTATGATAAACCATTGAAAGAAAACGAGATGTGCAGGATAGTTTTCTGAGCCAGGGATGCTCCTGCATCACGATTCACAAGTCAATGTGATGGACACCTTCACATGCACGACAGACTTCCCTAGCATGACCAACACCCTGCTCTAGCATGTTTGGACATGTCAGAGACCTTGACATGCATATATTACAAATCCAACACCACCTCCATGTTTTCCTTAAGGCCTACCATTTTTGGCATACAGTCGGTTTGGGATTGGCTGTGCAGGTCACACTGTTGATCAAGGTTCAAATCTCTTGGACTATACCCAATACTTTGACCAGGTTCCATTCTCATGGGCTCTTCTGCAAACTTCAGGCAGTAGCCATAGGGGCGCCCAGAGGTAGGGGATGAATATGACAGACCCAAGCCATCCCCTGCCATCCCCTGTTCTCCTTAAGGTCTTAAAAAGTAGGTTGTTCTGTGGTCCAGCAGTTTACTAGTGGGAGTTACAGATCAGTTATCATCATCCTGGAATCCCTTAAGGATTTTGATGCCTATCTCGTGGAGGAGTTACTCAACAATGACATATTGAGAAGCCACTTGCTCCTCCAGCACCTGGAGCTTCTGAGAATCACTGTTTCCTTTGAATTCCTAGGATCAAGTGCCTTCTCCTCAGTCTCCATGATAAAAAATGGACTTGATCTTTTAACTCCACCATATTGCTGGGTAGGTCATTGACCATCCCTGCTAACATGTATTTGACTGCTCACTAGGTCTTGATAACCGCCTTAAAGAATATTATTGCTCTCGTGTATTTGGGACCAGCTGATGAGAACCAGGAAGGATGTTCCATATCCCCTCTCTCCTTTCTTTCACAAATTGAACTACCATGTAGTCGTCAGTTTACAATCTTGTTTTTAATTGGTGATGGGTGGCATAGATCAAAATATTTCTTGCAATGTATTTTAATTTTAAGTTGATAAAAGATAATTTTATCCTGGCCATATCTAGTTATTGGGTGGTGTGAAGCAACTTTTTGTTGTCTACTGTTGTATTAATGGATATAATGTGTCAGGTTGGAATGACCAGTTTTGTGGTTTTCTTTCTTCAGTTTCATTTCCATTACCTTAGACATTAAATGGTTGGCCTTTAGGATTATTAATTGAGATGATTTCTAAAGTTCGGAATCCTGTTGTGGGGACTGTCTGCCAAGCATTACAATAAGGGTATTTTTATTGATTTTGTTTCATGCTGAATCTTGTAGTAAGTTTAACATTCTCAATTTGATTTGTTTCACATTTTTTTGAGTTCGAGATTAAATGGATTCGATGTCTTCTGAAAATATCTGTTTAGAATCTCAAGTCCCCATCTTATTGAGAAAGAAGGTAGAGAAAGCTTCTATGGTCTTCCTAGCCTTTTCTCTGGCCAGAAAACTCCATCTGTTTTCTCATAATTCATGGAAACGAAGAGACCAAGAATATTCAATATTGCAGCTTGCATTTATTTTTACAAATATAATTGTGACTTTTTTCTAATGCTACTCACTGCATATTATACATTTTTGTATGTGCAGAATGTGATCGATACATCTGGAGGGTAACTGTCCTGAACCTTGAATATGTTTTTCCCCTGCTGTAGCTTGAGCATCTCCCGCATATCTAATATCTGTAATAACTGTTTATTTGTTCATTAAAATGAATATACTCTTTTTCACCTGTATTCTTAATAGTATCTTAAGCCGGTTTAAACCATAAAATGCTGTTTATTTGGCACTTGTGACTTTATCAGTTGTGGCGCAAGCTTTTCAATAGAGATAGTTTCAGCCCAATTTGAAGGGAAGAAGCTGCTTGAGCGGCATCGTCTGGTAAATTCAGCACTTGCAGAAGAATTAAAAGAAATTCATGCCCTTTCCATAAAGAAGGTAGTCACTCCACAGCAGTGGCAGGAGCTACAGGCTCAAGAAGTCCCTCCAGCTAATAAGTAGCTGGTTCCAGTTAATTTTGAATATCTGCTACTAAACTGCTATATCCTTCTCAGTTATAATGAGATTAAAGCTACTTTTTGTTATCAATAACTAATATAATAAAAATGAGAAAATTGTAGAAGGCCAACCTTGTTATATAAATTTAAGAAAAGTAGAAGACTTTAGATAATTTGGGCCTCAAAGCCAGATAGATAAGATCTAATCATGTCTGAGGAGTTTGTTTCTCAGGCTTTAATCATGTCAATATTTTCCTATTCATGGGCTGTCTTTTGCTTGAAAGGAATTCTGCATTTGTACAAGTTAATTTAAATCTATTTTGATTATGTTCAACCTTCCCGGTTTTGTTTTTTCTTTGCTTTACAATGTACTTTTATTATGTTACATTGTATAATCTTTTTGGTTTTGTTTTTATATCCAATCTAGTTGTATCACTGGTATGTTTGCTACCAATTTTTGCTTCCCTTTTTCTTTTATTGAGGGAGCAAGAGTTGATGAGCTTTATTGCTTTCTAATTGCTTGTTAAGCTTAAACAATTTCTTGTTCTGATAAATGACTGAATTTGAGTTCAATTCTGTGTTAGTAAAAGCAGAAACACTTTATATTTCAGTGGCACAGAGCATTTTGAATTTTGACAGAACAGTGTTCAAATATTCTCATTTAAACCTAACAAACATATGAAACAGATACTGACTAAACTTGCCAGTTGCCCCATCAGGTGTTTTCAGACCAACTGGCAATGGTATTAAATCCTACCCTTTCCCTTTACCCCGATAAACTCTAGAACTAGGTTAAAGTTAAAATCTCTCCTTCCTATGCTTTTCAATCCGTGAAGCTAGGATAGGTACTCTATCACCCGTTTTCTGTATTGCCAAAAAAACCTCTGTGGTAATCAAAGCACTGATTTTTTACAAGTCGGACAAACTGCTTCATACTTTGGGGACAGGTTTTGTGCATTATTTAATCTTTATTTGATGAGATTAGGTTTGTTTTCATGTTTTTTTTTAACTTGGAAAAACATTATATTACTTTATGAACACAAGATATATAATCATAAGTGGCTGGTCTGCCACTAGGGAAACCAGACCAGCCACAGAACCACTGCTTGTCATCAATTTTTCATAAAGGTTCTGAGTCAAAAATACTTAGTAGCTGTCTAGGATTGCTATTAAAATGTCTGATATGCTGTTTCGAACAGTTGAAAGTACTTAAAAACTGTCTGAAGTACTGATAAAACTACTATCTTAACTATCCTCAGTAAAGGAAAAGGAAAATTATCTAGTAACAGAGCAAGACAACTAATCATCAGAAATAGAGACGGTTGGCATCTTTGGCGCTGGTGGAGCTGTGCTAGATTGCCCCATGGCTACCCATTATTTGAAGACCATTCCAGTCGTGTCTTTAGCCAGCAAGTTAAGCTTGGCTCCCAACCCTCAAAGTGCCCTGGTCATCAGCTGGAGACTGGATTCCACTTGGCAGATTTGCTCCTGCATCTCGTTCAACTGAAGCAGCAACTGAAGTAGGATTTGTTTTCTTTCCTCGTGCCCATCCATTATGGCCTTTCCTAACAGTGTTTTCAGGTGCCAGTAGAGAGTGTTGGTTTTCATATACTTGGTGTCATGGGTTATGGAAGTGCTCACATTTGGAACCATGTTCCCCAAGTCTTCTAAAATGTCATTCGGACCTGAAGCTTGCTGTTCGCTTTTGGCTCAAGTCTCCATCTTTGCAATTTCCCACTGGGCTGAAGGTGAGATTGCCTTGTGATAAACTTCCCTAGCCTCCTCCCTCTCGCATAGGGGTTTGTCCCTGCCTTCTCTGGTTCTGCTGGGGACACCTGCTAGTCACCATCCCTTCTCTCTAGAGACAGCAAGAAAAACCCTTCGTAGAGTGTCTCTGATAATGAAGGAAAGCAGAGAAACACCATACCACCAGTCGAAACACTTTACCATCAATCAAGTCACTCACAATGTTGCCAGGATAAACAGGGAGAGAGGCTGCTTTCTTTGCAGTCTTGGCTTGATTAGCCTGCTGTTTCCCCTTTTCCAAGAGAACAGAATGAATATTGGCCCACAACTGACTGTCACTATCCTTATCGCCCATACTCATCATGTTCCAACGTCTCCAGCTGAGCTGAATGATCATCAACATGAGCAAAGGAGTAATTGGATGAGGATCCATAAAAACTAGGATGATCTGCATAACCGTTGCTCGACAGGGGTCACATTCCCATCCTTTATGCCGTCTGCCCATGATTACAAGGTGTGAGTGGTTGCAGGAGGCATGCTTCTACTAGTGCAGGGGTGATCTCCCCTTCTCCATGTGATTCTCCCTCTTTGCTAGGTGTCGCAGTGGTAGGGATGAGATGACTAGGAACCTCATGGGTTGTGGACCATTGAAAGCCTCCTTGCCACTTGATACAGTGGTTGGACATCCTTCATTGCCAGTACAACACACTCCTGGCACAAAGGGTATGAGGAGCTCTGTCCAAGCTAAATCTAGATCTTTACTTACCCAACAAACCCCTCTGTTGGCTTCTTTTCGGACATTAGAGGGAATGATGGCATTGGGTTGATTCAGGATGGATTTCAGCTATTCTAGTTTCACTTCCAACCACCCGCTATGGGCGATTTTACTAATAGAGGATCTGTTTTGGTGGCGTCGGATCATTATTTGGTAATCCCCTTAAGCTATCAGTTTGTGGAAATTCTCTCTTAATGCTATCTGCATGCCATAGGCCAAAGCATGCAACTCAACTGCATTATTACTATCTTTTTCTAGAGAGCCAACATAAATGTGTATCAATTCTCCCTTGTTGTTTCTGCATTCTCCACGAAACTCTGCAGGGCCTAGATTACCCTTCGAGGCGCCATCAAAGTTTAATTTAAGAACTCTCTCTAGAGGAGGAGACCATCTAATGGGACTGGAGATTCTGAAGAACATGTCGGATTCACTAGGAAATTCACTTTGGGGCTGTCGATCCCTAGGATTTCATTATAGGTTTCTCACTTGCGGGGAGCTTCCAATCCTCTTCATTCCAAGACGTAGATTGGAGAGTTTATTTGATCAGATTGAGTTTTTTGCCAAACATGTTCTTTACTCCAAGTCTCATTCTTGAAAATTCGACGATTCCTTTCCTTTCAAGTTTTCCATTGGAGAAATCCGGGAAACAACTGCCAAGTTCTGTTTAGAATAGCATTATTGAAGGTTATTTTTCTCCATGTAGCAATGGTAGCCTTGATGTTGTCTCTGCTTCAATTCGAATGACGGAAAATGGTCGCACCCTCATCCCAGAGTGCTGAGGTAAATTGTCATTGGTTTAGAATATGTTCCAATGTTTCGGAGTCTTGACTCCCTAAAAATATATAAAGCGAAAGGAGGGTCCTTCAAAGCCACAAGGGATGATTTGGTCTTAAGTGCTTTTCTAGCGACTAGCCAAAGGAATGGAGACACTTTGGGCCAAAGGTTTTGTCTCTAGCTTTGATTCTAAATGTCCTCTTCTTGGTCAACAGTATTGGGGAGGATAGAGCAGGTCTCTTGAAGAGATAAGTTTCTTCCTTATTTATTTTCCCATCTAAGTTTATGGGGACCAAGATGGATTTGAATCCTTTTGGATTGCAGCTATTGCTAGAGCGCTTCCCAGTCAAAGTGGTTCGGGGGATTAGGCCAACTTTTTTTTAGGTATCCACTGTCTCAATTTTTCTAATTGAATATTGATGTTCCAATATTGGGGGACAAAAGTTTTGTTGGCTTCATGGAGATGGTTTTAAAATTCTTGACTGTGGATAGTTTATGAGCTTTGTGCTTTGCTGCCAAGCATCTTCCCAGAAGAGGCTGAGCAACCATCCCTAATTTCCTAGAAGCTGCGGTTTTAGATTAATTTCCTGTTTTTCCAAGTTGTGTTCCAGATGAGGGAACCATTTTGAATGCCAACCATCCTGATTAAGTCTCGATCATCCACTTCCGAGGCATTTTTGCATCTAAAAAATTTACTGCATAAGGTGTTATTATTTTGAAGACCTCTTCACCAGGATTTTGCTCCAAGGGCTTCACTCTCCACTTCTGGGTCCCAATTTGCAAGGTCTCCATTCTTTTTTGGGTGTCAAGTGATGGCCCGAGCTACATCAACCCATTTATGAATGGTTTGGTCCCACCCCATAAGAAGTATCTTTGTAGATTTTTGATTGCTTTGATGATGTTTTTTAGAGCTGCTAATACAAAGAAGAGGTAGCTAGTTGACATTGCATGGAAAAATGATTTTAGCAAAACCAAATGCTCCACAAGATTTAACGATCTGAAAATCCAGCTTGAGAACCTTTTCTCCATTTTGGAGAGTAGATTCTCTCCTAGAATGAATTTCGATAAGTGTTGACAATCAATTGGGATTTGAGGTATTTGGAAGGATGGGAACTCCTATAAAAACCCATCATTTTTGTAATCCTAATCTGAACAACCAAAGGAGCCCGAACGGGTGTGGCTCATTGGCGTCGCTTGATATGAATCACTTGTTGTAAAGGAGGTCACGAGATCAAATCCCACTCGGGTTTACCTGTGTGACTGTGTCCCATGTCTTGCAGGCAAGTGTGGGGTACCTAGTGGTATAGTGGTAGCCGGAATGGATCCCTGGACCCTGTGTCACGCGAGTACCAGCCCAACCCTAGTTGTTGATCCCCCTAGCCAAAAAAAAAAACTGAACAACCAAAGGAGTGTTAAGAAAGAAGATTTGTGACTTACCTTGATTGATGGAGGTTCCAAAAGCTTTCATGAAGTCGGTCAAGACTGATTTGAGGGCTTTTGCTTCTTTTATTGTTGGCTCCCCCATCAACATTATATCATCCACCAACCAAAGATGGGAGGAGATTAGGTCCTCTCCATGCACTTGAATGGCATTAACTTTACTTGTTGCCATTTCCGCTTTTAGAGAACGACCCATACCTTCAACTATCGATATGAAATAAAGGGAAATAGGGGTTTTCCTTTTTAGAGGGTGAGCCGTTGACCAAAATGGAGAAGAAAGTAGAGGAAGTTAGGGACATCACCCAACTTGTCCACTTAGCTGAGAATCCAAAAGGGAGCAATATTTGAAACAGATACTGCCAATTAACTTTGTCAAAAGCTTTGGACATGTCTAGTTTCACAATCGTTCTTGATTTTTTTGTGATTTTAAGGGAGTGTATTGTTTCATGAGCTAAAATAATATTGTCTAGGATCAGTAATAAGTATACCCTCCACATAGCTTGATTGCTCTTCTGAAATCAAAGAGGATTGAAGGGGTTTTTACTTGTTGGCAATAACTTTAGTGATAATCTTATTTATATATAATATTGCAGAGAGCGATGGATTGAAATTTGTTAGGAACATTGGCGTTCTCCTTCTTAAGAATTAAAGTGAGGAAGGATGAGTTCAGGGTTGGTAGAACGTTTAGACTACTTCTAGACTCTTCCACTACCTTGCAGACATCCTGTTTAATGATCGGACAACAAGAGTGAAAAAAGTCTATGGTGAAGGCATCTAGTCCCGGGGATTTGTCGAGGGTCATCTCCAACACATCTTGCTCCACCTCCTCGGGAGTTATCTTCCCAAGGAAGCTTTCATAATGTTTGTCAGTTACTAATTGCAGGATGTTTCTTGAGATCTTGCTGATGGATTCATCCTTGTTTTTGTGCGGTTCCGTGAAAAGGTTCTTGTAGAATTTTTTTAGATCTTTAGCCATGTCTTCGTGCATGGTGATAATATTTCCTTGGTCATCTTTAAGGGAGGGGTTGCAATTGTGATTTCTGTGCTGTATCATTGAAATATGTAAGGACTTGGAGTTCCTCTCCCCTTCTTTAAGCCATTTAATTCTCAATTTTTGTTTCTGAAGAGTTTATTCTTGTCGGTTCCAAAGATCAAGCTGAGCCTGCAGATTCCTTTCTTCACTGTTAATTTGATCTGTACACCCTTCCAGGGTGATCCTTTGCTGAAGTTGTTCCATTTTCTCCTCTAGTTCCTGCTGTGCCCCAAAGATGTTCCCAAGGACCTCTTTATTCCATACATTGATTTTACTTTTAAGATTCTTTAGTCTTGGCCGAAATTGAACATTTTTGACCTTGAGTGATGGCTGCTTCATTCCACTATCTGATCATATTGTTTTGGAAGTCCAGGTGCTCTAACCAAAACTTCTCAAATCTAAATGGCTTGTTTTTGGGTCTATCATCCAATTTTGAGATCTAAACAAATTGGCCAATGATCAGAACCTGAAAATGGGAGGATAGAAGCATCAATGATAAGCCCTTGAGTAATCAGATTTTAAAATAGCAGGAATTGTTCCAGTCTAGAGGCCACTTGCTTAAAGCCCCCTCTCTTGTTGTTCTAAGTATAGGTACCATTCCTAGTCTCAAAATCCACCAGGTTGAACCTATGGATAATATTTTTGAAGGCTTCATTGGCTATGTCCATTCGCCTCATACAACCCTTTTTCTCCAAAAGGCAGGTTACCATATTGAAGTCACCCCCTATTACCCACGGCTGATTGTTTAACATATTCTAGATTCCTTACAGTGAATGAAGGAATTTGAGTTGGTCTTCTTTTGTGAAAGGGCCTTAAACATTGGTGATAAAGCCTGTGTTGGTGGTGCCTATGATGTGAAATTTGGCTGAAACAGTTCGTGCTATGGAGAAGAAATCCATCATACTGGTGGCTTTTGGGTCTTGGAGAAATGCTAATCGCCAACTGAAAACCACCAGTAACTATCGACTGAAAACCTTTCCAACAAAACTTAGCTAAATTGTTGAGTCTCACTAGAGCATTTTGTCCCCTGAAGCAAAATAACAATCAGTTTAATTGACCTTGTTTCAAAGAGTTCTCTGTTTTCTTCCCATTCAAACCTTGAATATTCCAAGACATGAGCTTCATAATTGTTGAGAGGGGGGCAAGAGAAGAACCTGCTCGATTAGGGATGTATTTACCTGATTCAATCAGTCGCTCTACCAAGTCTTTTAAAAGTTGATGATTGCTTTTCCTCCCTTGCTTCCTGTCCACGCGTAGAACCTTTGTTTGTTCCTTTGGGGTGTTGGTTTTAAGTCCCAGTGAAGCTTGGGGTTATTCCTTCTTGCTTTTGTACTTCCCAGGTTTAGATATGGATCATAGGATCGCTTGCTGGGTAGTTGCATCTATTGTTCTAGTATTGATTGTGTGTACTCTCTATCGTAGGCTTCCATGATGCTTTGCAGATCTAAATCACCTAGATCCATATCCTTCTCCTCTTCAAATCCCATTGGTTCATCATCCTCCAAAGGGCTATCGAGCGAGATGGCATCCCTTGTCTTTCCTCTTTTAATCTGTTCTGGTTCCCCCTTGATCTAGATCTGGGGTGTTCTGCGTCGAATCCCTTTGTTAGATTTTCTTAAGATCTGATTAGATTATCTAGAATCTTTTTTCTAAAAGAGTAACAAGTACAGTAAAATGCATAAAATGTAAAAGATGCACAAGACACAAAGATTTTCATCAGGGAAACCATAAAGGAGAAAACCCCGCAAACTTCTTCAGAATAGTAAGATGATCAAAAGCAGTAATAAGAAATGTTCAGTAGCTATCTTTCTCTCCTCCTATGACTGTCTCTCTCTCTCAAAACGCCTTAGAGAGTGTGTGTGATATGTATAAATGAGGGAGAGTGCCTCCCTATTTATACCCTTTCAAGTTACTAACCAAATATAAAACCCAAGCCTACATGTCATCTCACATGGGGCCCACTTCTCCTAGAGAGACCACAATTACATATTACATGATGTTACACTGGGGACTATTGCCCCGACTTACATATTGCATGATGTTATACTGGGGACTATTGCCTCGACTTACAACGGAGGTTGTACCTCAGGATATAGACACAATTTAGACATCTTGTAAAGGGGTAACACACGTCCTCAATGGGGGTACAACAACATACAATGATAATATACATTAGAATATCTTCCGAAGTTACAAATACATCAACACTCCCTCTTAACTAGGAAGGTATTCTCTCTCTGCACAGTCATCAACACATCTAGTCAGGTCTTCATCGCATCATCATCAACATGGAGTCATAGAGTCTTCATCATAGCTGCTACCATCATCTTCTTATAATTTGATCATCATCCCATACTATTTGTCATCAGAAGTTTCTATAGTGCCAGCCCTTTTTCATGCTGGATGTAGGCCTAGCCTCAATGTAGGTCTTCATCAACAGAGCCAACGCTTTTTCATGCTGGATGTAGTGTCTTGCCTCTACAAGGACTTCCACTATAGAGCCAGCCCTTTTTCATGCTGGATGCAGTACCTTGCCTCTGTAAGGACTTCCACTACAAAGCCAACCCTTTTTCATCCTGGGTACAGTACCTTGCCTCTGCAAGGATTTCCACTACAGAGCCAACCCTTTTTCATGCTGGGTGCAGTACCTTGCCTTTGCAAGGATTTCCACTACACAACCAACCCTTTTTCATGCTAGATGTAGTGCCTTGCCTCTACAAAGACTTCCTCTATAGAGCCAACCCTTTTTCATGCTGGATGTAGGCCTAGCCCTCTGCCAGGTCTTTATCATATTTGCGAGCAATCCATCAAGTAGGTACATCTCAGGACTTATTATATGCCTCTTACAAAACCTGTGTACCCTACTATTACCTCATCATCTTCAGATCATCTCATTGTCACACAGAGCACAACCCAGATACACATAACACAACACTTACATCAACAACCATGGGAGGCCCAGCTTGCCACCATGTCGGAAAGGATCTCAGCAATTACATCCACCAGCATGGTAGGACACACCTACTACCATCCGGGAAGGGCTCATGTGTATCACTTCCCCTTGGGGGGAACCTCGATCTGAAGAACACTGTTGCCGCCTTTTCACACACCTGGATCACGTGGCAGAAATCTTCAAGCCACTCGGTGTGTCCTTGGGGGCAAGTCTCGAGTCAACGCTGTCACCTTGTTCTTGACTCCTCCGTTTAGGCTCAACTCCTAACGGAGCCAAGGGGGGTAGACCCTATTAAATTACTAAGGATGAATTCTTAGTGTGGTGATGTTAAACTGAATCAGTTATTTAGGAGTTTGAATATTTTAACTATAGACAATTAAAGATGACAAGATATGAAAATAAACACACGAAAGCACAAAGCTGATACACAATATATATATGAAGCAAAAATGACCAGTGCCTTAAAAATGGAGTCAAATCAAAGAGATCAATGTGCTTGCATGTGCTTGGAGTGAATGTTTTGCGATTGCATCTTGGTATGTTTTAAGTTAAAATTGAAGTATGAATTGATTAAATTAGGCTAAGGAGGGACTCCAGATATACCCGAGAGTACTTGGAGTATGTCCAAAACAAAACCTTTATGGCTACCCGCAAGGAATATGTGGGCTGAAATGGAGTCTCTGGGGCTATTGTTCGTAACGCACCCGTTAGGGTGTGACAGAGATCGACGCCTCGAGGTCACTTTTCAGTAAGTTCCCGCTTCCTTTGGGTATTTTGCCACCGTAGAGGTTCGGTCGAGGTGTTGGATTTTCACCTGATGGTTTGTCAATTGGGGAGAGTGAGTCCTAATTATGCTAGTCACCCAAGTGCTTTTGATACAGCTTGACTGATCGGACGAATTGCAGCCAAGTGTAGAGCATACACACTGAAGTCTTGTAAATTTTAATAAGTTTTAAACCGGATGTTCTTGTTTAAAAGAAAAGCCTCCAAGAACCTTTCGATCCAAGTGGATCTCAATCGGGGAATCGAGGAGGGGTTAATTTTAAAGTTGATGATAAACAAAATATAGAAGAAAACAAACAGATACACAATTCAGATTTCTTATTTAATCCTACCACGAATCTCTTTCCCCTTTCGGGTCACTCGGGAAATCGTGGGGTAAGTATTATGATTACCTTGAAATATAAGATATGGAATATGGAATTAATAACGAAATGAATTATCCTACCCTGCAGATCATATCAAAACTAGTTTTAAAAAAGAAAGGAAATGAGGAAAAGCACGAAAAGACACCGACGCAAATCCCCCTAGGGGGGATGGGGAAAGGGCTCGAAAGAGCCTATTCCAAAGGAAAATTTATTTATTATTTGTTACAATATCAGAGGACTGATATATCAGTTCTTCTTGGTCCTTATACAGGCTAAAACCAAGATCTTACAGTTATACAAAAATTTTAGGAATTTTGTGACAAAAGGGAGACCCCTGGGGGGATTTGAGCGCTCCAAAAGCAGCTGTTGATTTTTTTGAGCAGCATCGAGAGCCCTTCTCTTCGGAGAATGGGACCACCTAGTCCGGGAGCACGGTGAAGACTCAACCCAGTGTTGAGTGACCATTCTGTTGAATGGTAGATATCTGGTCTGGGACCATGATATAAACCCAGATCTGCCCTGGGTAGACTCAACCTTGTGTTGAGTAGACATCTGGTCCGGGGCCACGATGTAGACCAGTCTGGGACTGGTAGACTCAGCTTAGTTCTGAGCAGCCATTCTCTAGGAGAATGAAGACACTGTGAGCCCTAGACTGGGTCCGGGCATGTGTGTGGCACTTTGACACTTGATCTATGGGCTTGGTGTGCTTCTCCAAGGATTAGCTACACTTGGTTAAGTTACCCTGGTACCAGATCTAGGTGTCACACAGTGTGTGAGATAAAAGCATTAATAACTCTCTTGGTTTATGATGATGTACTTTTGAAATAAAAAATAAAAGTACCCTTTTTTGGTAAAAGGTACCACAGGGGCACTTGGTAAAAGGCCAAAGTCAAAAGTCAAAGAAGAAAAATAAAAGTACCCTTTTTGGTAAAAGGTACCACAGGTAATGACCACAGGGGCACTTGGTAAAAGGCCAAAGTCAAAAGTCAAAGAAAAAAAATAAAAGTATTTTTTTTTGGTAAAAGTGAAAGTGAAATTAGGGAAAGAATAAAAATATTATTATTTTTATTTTTCCTAATCTTGTCCACTTAGAGGTGAACAAAGGTTATAAAAGAAGATCAAGCCTTCTCATTTGACACACACACTTTTGCTCTCACAGGAGAAGAAGATTGTCTTATGTTCAAACCCTCAGCTAGGGTTTTATCAGCAAAGTCCATCTTCGGCATTTTTGCACAGCTATCTTCAGCATTCCATTTTTTGGGCAGATTTCAGTAGACTAAATTTTTTGGGCAGATTTCAGCAGTCTGATATTTTCAGGCAATTTTCAGCAGTCTGATATTTTCAGACAGTTTTCAGCAGGCTGATTTTTTTGGGCAGATTTCAGTAGGCTGATTTTTTTTTTGGGCAGATTTCAGCAGACTGAATTTTTTGGGCAGATTTCAGCAGACTGAATTTTTTGGGCAGTTTTCAGCAGTCTGATATTTTCAAACAGTTTTCAGCAGGCTGATTTTTTTTTGGCAGATTTCAGCAGGCTGATTTTTTTTTGGGCAGATTTCAGCAAACTGAATTTTTTTTGGCAGATTTCAGCAGACTGAATTTTTTGGGCAGATTTCAGCAGTCTGATATTTTCAGGCAGGAGAGAGAAAATCTCAGTTTTTCTGAGAAAGCCCTAAATTGGTAATTTTCTGTAATTCTGAAAATTGTGGGTAAAATTATCAGTCTAATTTTTACTGATGAATTTTACAGTTACTGTGGTCAAAATCCAGATCTGGATTTGAGGAACTTTTTGAAGAATTTCTTAAGCCATCTCATTTACGAGATGAGCTATTAATGCTTTTGGGGTTTTTGTCCTTTGAAGGTTTCCCCAGTAAAAAATATTGTCCATGTGTGCTGATGTGATGAATGTGTTTTTTACTGCACTGTTGATCTATTTATGTTTATTTGCAAATTTTTAAAGTTTATGCTAATGCTGAAAATTCAACAGCAGCTTCCTTTCTTCTCTGTCAGACCTGCTAAAGGACAGCGAGCATGTTAGAATAACAAATGCCCAAAATCACTTTAAGAGTACCTTTGGGTCAGCCTACTTTATCTTAAAAAATAATGAAATTAAACTAGCTTAAACCAACGAAAAAGGAACCAAGGAAAACAAGCTTTCCTTGGGATCTTGGCTTGCTGTTTGTGTAGCCAATTAAATTGCACTGATATTACAGAATATTAAATTTTATAACAGCGAAAGGAAATTTAATGCATGTGATCTACAAGTTTTCTATAAAATTCATGCAAAAAAGACGATTTCCCCTAAAGCTAGATCTAGAATGCTTATGGAACTTTTTTAAGTGCAAGATCTAGGATATGAGCTATGAAATATTAGATCTATGTGTATTTTACTTTGATGAAATAGATCCAAATGAAATCACAGCTATGAACTGAAAAAGTAACCGGGTAAAGTGTTGATTTTTTGTAGAAATGAGAAGAGGAGAGAAGGTCGGATCGTTGCTTGAATGGAGCAAGCTGAAAGGAGGCCCTTTCGTGGAGTGCTGAGGGACAGAGTCTTGAGCTTATTGGATAGGAAAGGATTCAATCTAGATCCACAACCTCATCCAATCGGGAACCTGCAACTAAATAACACAAGCCTGCACAAACCTCGTGAGATTTGGATATGGATGTATAAAGCAACAAAAATGAGAGATTATGCAGAAATAACCTTATTTAAGCATATAACTAAGATTTTTGAGCATACATCATATGGATAAACAAGATTAAACAATCTAGTTTTCCTAGTTTAAACCCTTACTTGATTCAACCGAATCCTTGAAGCTAGAACACTGAAGCAACATAGGATTTGGCAAGAAGTTGCAGCTACCACATCAGTAGCATAACATTGAACATCCACACAATCAAAAGCACTACACAGTATAGCCTCCAAAGCTTCTTTATTCACAAATAATGATCAAATACAGAGTTACAATGGCAATCCCTTCAGTCCAGCTTTAACTAGCTTGGAAGAGGGAGCCTCCAGCAGGATATATACAATTTGCAGGCCATCTAGCCTAGGGGGGCGCAATTCCTCATGGAATCAAGTGAAATCAACTGATGGAGAGTTCATCAATGCACAACTGAAGCTGGACTGAGCCTACTTGTCAACCAGGGGCCTGATCTGGCTGACACATCAACCCATACACTGACACATCGGCCCAAAACTTATCCAGATGAGCCAAAACGTGTTGAGGAGAGAGGGAGGGCGAAATTCCCCATAAAGGATGCTCAAGATCAACTCAGGATCTGATTTGATCACCTCCTTCAGTCAAGGATTTGTCAGATCCAGTCAATCTGCTTCAGATCTGACTGATTTCAATCAAATCGGCTGAGAATCCACT